>VDFB02284083.1:0-49035 GCA_007258455.2 Sequoia sempervirens | reverse complement strand
GAAGATGGAGAAGTGTTGGTAAATAGAAGAGTATTGTGTCAAAGTGAGATGGAGCAGGAGTCGTTAGAGGAAGAATTTGTTTCACACCAGATGCAAGGTAGCTAGTAAATGTTGCAAAGTGATTTTTGATAGTGGGAGTTCTGAGAACCTAGTTTCTAAAGAAATGGTGACCAAATTGAAGTTGGAAATATTGAAACACCTAAAGCCCTATCAGATAGCATGGATTCAAGATGAGCATAAGATACTGGTAAGTGAACAATGTTGGGTGAAATTGAAGATAGGAAATTACCATGATGAAGTTTTGTGTGATATCATGCCTATGGATGTATGCCATGTTTTGTTGGGAAGACCTTGGCAGTATGAAAGACAGAATATTCATGATGGAAAGAAGAATACATATACTACTATTGCTAATGGGATGAAGTAGACTTTGTTTCCCTTGGAAGATGTTCCTAAAGTTGAGGTTTGTACGAGTGCTAGAATTTGTTTGGTTGATGGAAGGAGATTCCTGGATGGATTGAGACATGAGAACATGTGCTATGCCTTGGTTCCTAAGAAGGCTAAAGACTTGAAGCATGTAGAAGAACAACCAGATTAGATAAAGGAGTTGCTGACAGAGTATGAGGAGATCATTTCAGAAAATGTACTTGATGGATTACCACCTGTGAGGAGTATTAGTCATTGCATGGATCTGATTCCTGGAGCTATTTTTCCTAATAAAGCAACACACCGGATAACACCTACAGAGAATGAGGAGTTGAATAGACAAGTGCAAGAGTTGTTAAGCAAAGGATTGATCAGAGAAAGCTTAAGTCCTTGTGCAGTACCTATTGTGCTAGCACCTAAGAAGGATGGAGAATGAAGGTTGTGTATAGACTCTAGAGCCATAAACAAGATCGTGGTGAAGTATAGATTTCCTTTGCCCCAAATGGATGACATTATGGATTGTTTGAGTGGAGCTAAATACTTTACAAAGATAGATTTGAAGAGTGGATATCATCAGATTAAAATCAGAGAAGGGGACGAATAGAAGACAACATTCAAGACAAATGAAGGATTGTATGAGTGGTTGGTGATGCCTTTTGGACTAAAAAATGAATCGAGTACTTTCATGAGGCTAATGAATGAGGTATTGAAGAAATTATTGGGTAATTTTATGATTGTTTATTTGGATGAAATCTTGATTTTCAGTAAGAGTAGAGAAGAATATTTGTTGCATATAAGAAAATTTTTGCAGAGGTTGAAGGAAGAGCAATTGATAAACATTAAGAAGTGTAGTTTCATGAAGGAAGAGTTGGTATATCTGGGATAATTTGTGATATCTATGGATGGATTGAAGATGGATCCTGAGAAAGTAAGAGAAATTTTTGAATGGCCTACACCAGATAGCATTGTAGAGGTAAGATCATTTCATGGATTGGCTAGTTTCTACTAGAAGTTCATTAGGAATTTCAGTTCTATTTGCAGTCCAATGATAGAGACAATGAGAGGAGATAAGAAGGATTTTAGGTGGACATTTGGAGCAAATCAAAGTTTTGAATTATTGAAATAGAAGGTGACTTAGCAGCCTGTGTTGGATTTACCAGACTTTAATAAGGTATTTTAGGTAGACTGTGATGCAAGTGGAAATGAAATTGGAGCAGTATTGAGTCAGGAAGGAAGACCTGTAGCTTATTTCAGTGAGAAATTGAATGATGCTAGGAGAAGATATTCAGTGTATGATTGGGAGTTTTATGCCATAGTTCAAGATTTGAAGAAGTGGAGACATTATTTGTTGCCTAAGGATTTTTTTTTGTATACAGATCATCAGGCTTTGCAATATTTGAACAGTGAAGGTAAGTTGAATTAGAGACACATGAGATGGGTAGAATTCTTCCAGAGTTATACTTTCATTTTGAATCATAGGAGTGGAAAGTCAAATAGAGTTGTTGATGCCTTGAGTAGGAGAAGGAATTTACTGAAAGAGATGAAAGTGGAGGTATTAGGATTTGAAGAATTGAAGAACTTGTATGAGAAAGACCCAAATTTTGCAAAACCTTGGAGAGCTTGTAAAGAACTAGTTTTGGAGGATAGAAGTCAGTGGTTGGATTATTTCATTCAGGAGGATACATTGTTTAGAGGGAATCAGTTGTGTATACCCCAAAGTTCAATGAGGGATAACTTGGTGAAAGAAAAACATAGTGGAGGATTGTCGGGACACTTTGTAATTGATAAGACAGTAGCATTGGTAAGTGAAAATTACTTTTGGCTATAGATTCATAAGGATATTAGGAAATTTGTGCAGAGTTGCAGATTTTTTCAAGTTGCAAAAGGGAGTAGTTAGAATGTTGGATTGTATAAGCCTTTGATAGTTCCAAAGAGATCTTGGGAGGATATCAACATGGATTTCATACTTGTTTTTCTGAAGACACAAAGAGGTAATGATTCTATATTTGTGGTGGTGGATAGATTTTCTAAAATGGCACACTTCATACCTTGTAAGAAGATGACAGATACAATGCATGTAGCAGACTTGTTTTTCAAGGAAGTGGTCAGATTGCATGGATTACCTAGGAGTATTGTTTTAGAAAGAGATACAAAGTTTTTTGGTTACTTCTGGAGGACACTTTGGAAGAAGCTAAAGAAAGATCTGAAGTTTAGTTCTAATTTTCACCATAGACTGATGGAAAGACAGAGGTAGTAAAAAAAAGTTTGGGGAATTTGCTGAGATGCTTGGTTGGAGAGAATACTGGAAGTTGGGATTTAGTTCTTGCACAAGTAGAGTTTGCTTACAATAATTTAGTAAACAGGAGTACAGGAAAGACACCTTTTGAGATTGTTACTGGAGTTCATCCTAGAGGTATATCAAAGTTGAGGGACGTCAGTATGGAAGCTAAAAGGAGTGAAGAAGTAAAGGAATTTGCAGAACATATGAAGAAAGTCCATACTCAAGTGAAGGAGCAGTTGGAAGATATGAACCAGAAGTATAAGGAGAAAGCAGATGAAAAGAGGAGATATAAGAAGTTCAAAGTTGGAGATGAAGTGATGGTGTATTTGAGGAAGGAAAGATTCCCAATTGGAAAATACAATAAACTAAAGATGAGGAAGTTTGGACCCTGTAGGATTTTGAAGAAATTTGATTCAGGAAATGCATATGAAGTGGAGTTACTGGATGACATGGGTATATCACCTATATTCAACATTATAGATCTACATCAATACTATGAAGTAGAATTCAGTGAAGTTAAATTGGAGAATCAGTTTCCTAAACAACAACCAGATGAGATGGAAGAGATTTTGGATATCAGAGATGGGAGGAAAACTTGTGGAAGACAATACAAAGAATATATTGTGAAGTGGAAAGGTAGACCAATGGAGGATTCTTCTTGGAATTCTCAGGCTGAGGTAGACTGTCTTGGTTTTCCTTTAGCCCTAGCAAAGTGAGGGACTCACTTTTCAATCAACCCTGAATGTCTGATGCAAGAGAATCCTTGGTTCTTGGCAATCTTGCATCAACCAAAAATATTATCTTTCAGTTTTTGTTCTTGTTATGTTCTTACTCAGTTCATGTTGGTGGATTCATCATATTTTCTCACTAGACCTTATGGATCTATGTGTACATCGTGGACATGTTCATTTTCCTTATTCCAATATTTGAGTGCAATTGGATCTTTTTTCGGCAAGTTATCGCTTCTAGATTTGATGGCAGTTCCTTGAACTGACACCAGAATAAAATTTTTTAGGCCCAATGACTTGTTCGATCTTGTGGATCTTTCTTGTAACTTGAAGATCTCGACAGTGTGATTCGAATTGTTCCATGGAGTGTCCCTAACCTTAATTATAGTTCCACACTTCATCCTATGCATTCATCGAGGATTAACTTAAATTTGAGGCCGACCTATTCATGCGCATGTTACATTTTCTTTCATTGGAGATTGTAATGATATTTGGCCGACGTAGATGATTCCAGATTTGTAGATATGATATAAATATTTTAATAGATCATTAGAATGGGAGAGTTGATTAAGTCAGAGAATATTAGATTTGAGATGTTAGATTTCAGCTCGCATTAAGGAGCATGAAGGAATGTTGTATTTTGAACATGTTATATCAAGCCTATGAGCCGAATCTGCAAGCCCAAATGTTGTCGGTTGTTGTAATTGTGATTCCTATTAATGAGAATGTTTGAATATGCATTTTCCTCCATTTTTTGAGTTGCTTCTATTGTGTTACTCTTGTTTCATGGTTCGGATTGTTCTCTTTGATGACCCTCCTACTGTGGCTACACCAGCTATTGATAGGAAAATAGTGGGTACATTACAACTTTTAACAAGATAACTACTCTAAAAATTATTTTTCTTTTGGTCTTATTACCCAAATTGGGACCATGAAATTGCATGATTTAAATCTCAAAACTTTTATTACATTGTTCTATCCAAAAAGGAATAAATGGATGGTGAGGAAAACACATGAGGAAAGAGGAAGCATCATTAGTCTAAATATTCAACAATAATTTTCCTATTCTTCTTTAGTCCTTTGTCTCTATCAATACTCCATGGATGGTAAGAGGTATTTGTTCATTTTTTCCTCATTAGGACCATTTATCCAATCCACTCTAAAATAAAACTCTCCAAATCCATCAAACAACTATTATTCTATTTTTTTATTTTTTGGGAGGTCTAGATGTCCAGATGTCCCATGTCTATGTTGTTGAACATCTATAAGATAGATCCAATTTTGAAGGGATTGGTCATTCTTTGAAACTAGTACTTCATTTATTTTTTCCTTAATATGAATTATTGTCAAACAAGGAGAAATTCATAAATTATTCATTAAATCATCCTTTACTTCTTCACATTTAGTATTTATTATTTATTATTCTTACTTATGGGGATGTACTTGGGATTCAAATATTAAAAATTCTTTTGAAAGGTCTTCTTATCTAGGTAAATTGCACCTAGTATGCTTCCTTTTAAAAATATAACTAAAATATTTTTGTAAGAACTTGACAAGGATCCATACTTTTAGGTTCATCTTTGGAAGTTTAGTACTTAAAAATAACTTCTCAAACTTATATTTCTTCAAATTTGGCACAAATGCAAGAAATTGACTAGAAACTAGAACTTTGTGTGTCATGAAGATTATGTCCATTTTCCAAGTCAAATTATACAAATGTTATTAATGTTTAAGCTTCTTATGGTTTTTTTGGGGATTTCTAAGGGATCTAGAGGTTAGTATGTTGCATCAAAATATCCTCTAGTTCCAAAGAATTTTATAATTTTGTAATTTCTTGGGTTTTTCTAAGTTTGTTAAGGCTTTAACTTTCATGTGGGAAAAATAAGGTAAAATAGATATTGGATGTAACATTTTAATATTTCACCTTCACAAAAAAATCCTACAAATTAATCAAATTTAATATGTATTTTCAAATGAGTCCCATTTGTGGGGGTTCAACCTTAATGAGTATATCACCATTTCTTGACAACTACCTAACATTTTATGCTACCCTTCTTACTGAACATATTTAACACTTTATGCTAGGGAGTTATCAAGTTGTTTTAGATGTTTTTAATCAACTCTCATTTACCCCAATTTTAAATTCAATTTCATTATTTAAGCTTATAAACTAGGGTTAGGTGTAGTAATTAAAACTTACATTGTAAAGTTTGATTAAATAACTAATACTCATTCTTCTTGTAATATTGGTTTAAATCTATGGTGATATTTAAACTTGCATAAGATTTGAAATATTTCTAAGCTTTGATATTTTCAATTCAATGATCAATCTTAGAGAAAATTACTTAATATTTTTATGAATGATTGAAACTATTAAAAAACCAAAAATATATGGTCTTAAATGTTTCAAAGCATTCAACTCCAAATATGCACTATGTACTTGTTTCTAATGATCACTATAATTCATTCCCATAGATTGTAATGACACTCATATTTTATCTTTCTTATGTTTACATGTCATTAGGGTTACAAAGGTCACTCAAACTCAATATTATGAATGCAAATATGAAAATAATTAATGAAATTTAGTTTATACCCCTTGTTACTATGATGCATGCAACCATTAATGTTATAGGAAGGTTGATGGATGGTCATAAGAGCATACCTCCTTTTATATGAAAAATTGAAACATAAGTAGTCATTCATACCTTTATAATTTCACTAAATGAGATTTAAGACTTCACTTTTTAATGGTTTTACCAATTTTCAAGAAAAGTGAGTGGAAATGGACATGACTATAGACTTTCATTAGTTCCACATCTAGTATCCTTTTCCACAATAAAAATCCACAAAAATAAACCTTCAAAGAAATAAACACTAAGAATTATTCACAAGACATTTTGAGCGAAATATTAGGTTAGAAAGAAGTAAAAGAGGGGAACCAAATCATGACTAGAAGCAGATCAAGATCACGCAAAATTTATTTTAAATAATTTTTGGCATTTTCATCTTTTGTGAGAAATGATGTGGGAATGGATTAGATGTTAGGATATTAGACTAGCTACACATCAATATCCCCTTTTGCATTACAATTCTATAAAACTCAAATTATTAAGAAATAAGGATTTTTATCACTTAACAAACACTTTTATGCTATGAATAAGGACATTGGATAGTTGATTCAAATATGTGGTAGTCCTTTAAAAAATTAAAAATGACTATTTACACTAAGGTATTTGATTGAAACTTATTTAATGATCATCCTTGGTCAAATAAATTTAGTACCTTAATTGTAAGGAGAGATAAAATCTAATCTAGTGGAACAAAATCTAATTTAAGAAAAAGAAAAAAAGATAAGGGGTCCACATTTTTGCCAAAATAAAAAATGGAGTTTGTGTGCAAGGCACAACATAACCCTATGGAAAATATTAAGATAGAATCATATTTGATTCATGATTAAATTGTAGTTGGTTTTGGTAAGCTAACAAGAGAAAAAAACTCTTCTACACCTTTGGCTTTGTAGGAACATGGAGGAAATTCTCAAAGATTTTTTATAGGAAAATTAAAGAGAAATAAAAAAATATAATAGTTACATAGGCTAGCTAATAGGGGATTTCATTAAAGTAAATTTATTCTATACAAGTTTTGATCATGGAATCATAAGTAATACACTTAATTTTCATGTTTATTTATGTATCTTAAATTTTATATATGCCCACCTAATACATAATTCCTATTAAAATGTCACATTTTTTTACCATATATCATAGTTATCTATAATTTATTGAACATTCTACAACCTTATTTATTTATACCCATCATAACATGTTATGATATTTCTTCGAAATAAATATGAAAAATTATAAAATAGAACACTTCAAGGGAGTGGCCTCTAATAATCATATAATAATATATGAATTCAATAATTTGAGTTAGGATAATATGGAAGAGATTTATCTTTCTTATTTATAAGAATATCTATATAGGGACACAACCCTTTGTCATAATTAAGAGGATGATTTAAGGTACTAACTAAAACTAAAGTTAAGGTTAAGCAAAAAGTGCTTGTCCTAATTATAGTCAAGAATATGTGGTATCAAGGTCATAACACATAAATTCAATTGAATTCTTTTATTTACACCACTATCACATTTATCCCCAAATGATTTTTTTTAAATATAACTATTTGATGTGAATATGTGGTCATTCTTGACTTTCTTTACATTTTTCGATTAAAAAAAGTAAATTAGTACTTGTGCATAGGGTAAACTACATGAAACTAGAAACTTATTTATTTATCCATCTCATATCTACCCATCAAAACTAAAAAATATACTCTTGAGTGTTATCACATGTTACAATACTTTAAATAAGGTATCTATCAACCTCTACCAAAAAGATACAGATATAAATAGTAAAAAGGGTAAAGCTTATTTTCGTATCATTATTAATTCTTTCTCCACTAATAGTTAGATTGAAAAAACTAGAAGTGGTTGGTAGTAACTATCATGATATATGTAGCTCTCTTTATGCTACTTCAATTTATCACGAGGCATTAATTTAATGTATGAGAACTTCTTGGTGGATTCCCATAAGGAGAATATTTTCACATTTACCTTATACATTGTCTTACAAGATATACAAAATTCAAATCCCTCTTTTTGAATCAAACTTATATCTCCTTTATGGTGTACAAGCACCATTATTTCACCCAATTAGGACTTAAAAAATCTATACGAAATCCTTAAACAAAGAACATAATCAATTCCTCTCTTTCACCTCATAAGATCCAAAATTAAAAAGATATAAACTAACATTTATATTTGTGTATTGATTTCCTAATCCCTTATACTCAACTTCCAACCCTTTATACTCTTCTACCCCTAATAACTAAGTTAAAAACTATTATACTTACCCTCCCTACCCCTAAAATATAGTTATGTTTTTATAATATTAAATAGTCCTTTATGATCTAATGTTATATGATATTGACTATCTTGTGATCCCTATAAAAATATAAATTAAAAATTAAAAACATAAATATTATTTTCTTATCATTGTTATGATCCTAAAATATAGTTATGTTTTTATAATATTAAATAGTCCTTTATGATCTAATGTTATATGATATTGACTATCTTGTGATGCTTATAAAAATATAAATAAAAAATGTAAAAACATAAATATTATTTTCTTTACATGGGAAAATGAGCACAAAAGGACATAAGATATTTTATGGCACTACAATATATACTAACATATCTAATTAATATGGGAGGATGGGAGATACTTGTCCATACATGAATGGAAAGGGTAAAACACTCTAGAAGTTGACGAAGTTAAGGAAATGGTGCAAAATAGGGGTGAGTAGAGATGAATAGAGAGAAAAAATAAGGATTCATTAAGAGGCATGGATGGAAATGAGGGATGGTATAATCCATATGGAAGCACCAACAATTTCATATGTGAAAATGGATAAAATTCTAATACAATCACACACAAATAAAAAGTGGAAATATAAGTCAAATGGATTCGTCATATGAAAGAACAAAATCATTCTTTTTAGAGTGTTGTTAAGTATAGATACAATATTAATATAGTAAATTAGGTGATTTATATAATAACACAGGATCTAGGTCTAATCTATGATGAATCATACAAATACACAAGCAATGAAAAATAGGAACACATAATCTCTAAACTAGGAAATATAAAATAGCAAGGAAATGAACACAAAGTCATTTGAAAATATTAGTAACCACTAAAATTGGGCTTAGGAATTTCTAAAAAGAATATAAACTAAATTTATCAAATTTTTAGCTTAGGAATTTTCTACAACAAGGTGTGTATCCACCATTAAGGAAAATTCTAGGGGTTGAAGATAATTCCTTAAGGTAAAAGAAATACCAAATTTTTTGGGTCAAACTCAAAATATAATTTTAAGGAAAACTTAGTGTGGATATATGTCATGAATAAGTAGAGTATGGAATGCAATGGAAAAACATATGTTAAATGTTCCCAAATAAACTAGAAATCACATAAATATAACAATAAAGAAAATACATCTAGTTTTTAGAATAAGACACCCAGAACTATTGAGTTTGCAAGTCATCTAGAGGTTGCAAACCAACTTTCACTAAAATTGAAAGTTGGGAGTTTGTTGGAAGAGAGAAGCACATGTCATAGTAAGAAGAAGTGTTAGGGTGCACCCAACATTGAGGATAATTCATATGTCTCTATTTGGCCTAAAAATTTGCAAGGAAGCTATTCTTATTATTGTTGGTAAAATGTGTCTCAACCTTGCAATTATATGTTATATTTTATTGTTATAAATCTGGACCATTCATCATTAGGTCTTAGATTTGTCAGTCGATATTTTATTAGCTTTACTTTCCCTAGAAGGAAACCCTATTTTAAGAGGGAATTATCTAATGGTTGTGTATTGTGATATATTTCGAGAGTCTGATAGCGATCGTGTTGCCCTTGAATCTCTAGTTGGTGATACTCTTGTGAGAAGCTTGCTCTACAAGTATATTGTAATCTTTGTGATTTTGAATAATATATTGGGTGACTTTTGAAGTGTGGGTTTTTTATCCCGAAATGGTTTTCCCCACGTAAATCACTATGTTGTGGTATGCATGATGTTTATGTTTATTTATGTTTAAGTTTTTGTAACTATTAAAGATCTGTAAAAGTTTTGCATTATCCTCCTCTCAAGACTAGTGTAGGAATTTGTTTTTCTACCTTAACTTCCTTACTATTATTCCAAACACTTATCTAACCTAACTCTTTATTTTATTATTCACTTGTTTTTTTTAAAATTAATCTACAAGCACAAAAATCCCAAAAGAGAACACTTGCAAAAAATGGTTAAATGGGGGTTACCTTAGTTAACCCCCTTGTGGTCTTTCAAGTTTGAATCCATCTAATATAAATTTTGATATAAATATTTTTTTAAATGAAAGAAAATCACACTTATTATAAGCATAAAGAATGAATTTTATTTATATTATGAAATAGGAGGTGATGAAAGAAAGGTTGGAAAGATGAGACATGGGAGATGAAAACCCTATGAAAATGACAAAAAATTTAGCAAGGATGTGCAAGATGGAAATATATAAGGTAGTATTGAGACACACTTTTTTTAGATGAAATATGATTGGTTTTGAGGGAGAAATACATGAAAAACCAAAACTATGTTTTCAAGAGTTCACAATAGGGATATGGTGATGGGTGAAGGAAAAAGGGAAGTGAATGGAAAAAAAAATATACAAAACTTATGTAAAAGAAAAGGTGATTGATATATGGAATAAAAATAATAATATGTAATGAGGTTTTGAGATCTATGATTGAATATGTAAACAAAAAATAAAGCTAAGATGGCCTATACTTGCAATGGAGCTAATAGACAACACATAAAGGAAACTAATGGGTAAAAATGATATGCACTTATATGGAAATGGATGGATATGAATGATCAATTTGCAAGGAGTGGTTGTATGTATATGAGAAGTAAAAATAAACACAAAATCAAACTATAGTAATGAGAAAACTTGTTAGAGTCACTCAAGGAATTAAGCTCCTAGGATCAGAAACCAAAATAATCTTCTACAAGAGAGAAAAACAAGAGCATAATAATGTATGCAAAATATATTAGATAAAATATGATCAATATGAAATATTCAAAACTAGCAATGCAATACAATACAAAATGTACAAATGAGTCCTTTTTTATATAGGAAAGGTTGAGAGATAGGACTGACAAGGATGATGACAAGTGTCTTAATCCTATGTCATGTGACAACTAGGGGATAAGATAAGATAAGATAAGATCACATGAAAACTAAGACTTATAGAAATATTCCTAATTCACTAAGTAAACTTAACATGTGAACATGTGTGAAAAGGTATTAACTAGGAAATAGTTAGATAATGTACCTTGATCACACTACAAAGGTAAACTAGATTGGAAAAAACCTTGTTCACACCAACAAAACTAAAGTATATAGTGCAAAAACAAAATAATAGTACCACAATTGAATTATTTAGCTATAGAGGATATTGTGGTACTCCAAAAAAGTATACAAGACATCAAATAAAATCTATTTCGTTGTAGATATATTATAATGACTAACATAGGCCCACTTCTTTAAAACCTATTGCTCAAAATTTTCTCTTAATGTAAATTTGTGTTGGGTATTTTTAAACAATTTTTTGGAGTGATTTTTTGTTGGAAACTGTAATGCCCCATCATGTAACCTAAAAGAATGTTGCAATGACTATGAAAGTGTAATAATTTTTTTTTTAAAGTGTATACATGAACTTCATTAATGCAAACATTCCCTAAGATACGTGATAATGCACTACATGTAAATCCCATAATTAACATAAGTAACTAAACATAGCATGTGAATAATTCTTATAAACTTAAGGACATACATTCAATAACAAATAAATTACATCAATGAAGGTATAATGTACAAAAATGATTCATTCTTACATTGCATTTATAATAACATTTACAATACTCATTTCCAAATGAGGTAGGTCATACAAAAGTGTACAATTACATGTTACAAGAATTCTCCCCGATTACAATTGAGGAGTGATACATAATTAAGGTATCCACTGATACAAATGAGCAATATGAGAAAGTACATATCCACACATGAGCTCTCCAATCAAGAAGTACTCGTCGCCACGAACAATAACTAGGGACTCAATGGTGTAAGGTGCACGTTCCACCCAACCAAGTGGTACTCGTAGGCCCACCCCTCACGCTAGGAGATAGTAAAAAGGTTCCCTAAACATAACCTATAAACCCTAGACACAGGAAAAACCATAGACAAACTATACAAGTACAAAATTAACTTAATGGTTACATTGCTTCCAGAACTGAAGGATCAAATACACTAAGTTCACAAGGATACTGTTATTATAGGTGGAGTGTCATCACAATGTTGCATAGGTTACCCAAGCGAATCTTCCTAGGTTCCAGCCCCCATCTTGGGTTACCCTGGTAACCTCTTACGAAACCCGACCCCACATGCAATCTATTGTGGAATCGATTATCTTTCATAATGACAAGATATCGATCTTTCCATTCCAGGCCTTCTCGACTCATTCCCAAGTCTGAACTAGCCCTTGAGTCCATGAGTGAGGCATAATTAATCTAGTTAAATATATTAGACTACCTTATATTTTGATTTAATTTTCACTGATTAACTAACTCTACATGATTTACCTAGGCACCACTTTGTGTGTCAGCCCCCATAAAGAGCCACTCCTGTAATGCCCCGTCGTGTGAACCCCAAAGGACGACTAACAATAATTACCGCACAATTTTTTTTTTTTTAAAGTAAAACTAACATGCATGAGATGCACAAAAATTTATGACATGAAAATTCATTTAAACAAACCCAATATCATTTACGTCTCTTGGGGTACACGAGGAGTCATTACAAAACTTAAATCCATACAACATTGAATAAGAATGAAATCCAAAGATATAATCCAAAACAAAGTAAATATTTACGAAAGGAACACATACACAAAAAAAATATTAATAAGAAACTATCCACGTACGAATATAAAAAATATACATGATTAACTCAAAACTCATAAAGATAAACTCTCTATCATCATAAAGACTCAAGGGAAATTTTGGAACATATACAACATATTGAATAACATCTGTCATGGATCAATATTTACACAACATTTATCAAGGATAGAATTATACACTGCATCCTTCTCAACACAATATAATGCTCAAGAATTAAAAAGATACAAAGGTGTTCCCCAACATGAATGGGAATCCAGATAACAAGACAAAATAATACGACTAAGCAACAGAATGCAAGATATCCTAACTAGCTCCAAGTTGGATGCTCTTTAGAGTTGCCGCAACTGGTAACAATCTACACCTCTCGATCCTCGGCTGGGGACCCAATGGGGTGCTTAGCATGTTCCACTCAACCATGTGGGTCCGAAGACCCACCCCCCGTGCTAAGGAGCTAACAAGAAAGAGTCCTCAACCAAGAACATCCAAACACGGAACCACAAGACTCAACATCATACAAAAGTATCATAAAACTCAAGGATTACAATGACATAATCAACAACATTCATGAGTCAACATAATAACTTAAAGTCATAAATCTCATCACATTAAACAAGCATTAACCAATAAACTAGTAACCAAAGGATGATCATGAAAAATTTCCAAATCAAACTGAAATAATAAACAGAATACAATTCCAAAGGCAATAAGAAACAAAGCACAAGGATGTCTAGTGGAGAGTGTCATCACATAGCTCTCATGGGATCTCCTGGCCCTTCCTCCAACTTGAGGTGCCGACATCCATCTATGGATCTCCTGGCTCTTCCTCCTACTTGAGGCACCGACACCATAGGGTAGCTCATGCAGAGCCAATAACCTCTCATGGGGACAAGGTTATGACTTTGCCAACCACGACCTTCTCAGTCTATCATTAGTCTATGATATCCCTAATGCATAGACGAGGCATCCAATATTTATTATCTTGTGTGTTTTACTACCAATCCCCCTAAATTCTATTTTTAGGTTATCACTTGTTTAACTACTCTTACGTGGGTTCTCCTGTGCACTTCCTCTTAACTGAGGCACCGGCCCCCACGAAGAGCCACTCTCCCTAGAGACCCAACAAACATAAACCAAAATCCAAGGGTTGTACATCATAAAAAGAACATTAGATCACAACAGAGAAACATGCGAGGCATTACCCATCTCGCTATGAACACATAGTCAAAGTCTCAACAATTCTCGTACAACCCTTTTAAAAACATGAAATCAAAACACTTGCCACATCAAGGGCGCATAAAGAGAGAACATCAACTATCAATCATCTCAAGCCTCTGGAAACCAAAAGAATGACAACCCACAAATGAGGGTAAAATGAAGCAACAAGAGTTTTTCCCCAATAATTCCAACGCAAGGATAAAATTTCCCTCAAATATGAGATTAACTCAGAAAAGCCACAAAAAGGAAGATTCATCAAGACCCATCCACAAATCAATCAACCCTAAAACACAAATACAATTCACATATCAATAATGGTGTCACCTCAAAAGGGAATCATAGAAGAAAATCAACCTTTAATTCAAAAAAATTCACTCAACATCCAAAAGCCACCAACTAGGCATTCCACGAGAGACCTCAATTTTCTCCTCACAAGAACCCCTTACAGTGGCACAAAAATTACATTCATAAAATCAGCAACATGGCAATGACAACAATTATCTAATCACATTCTCAATTAAAAGAAACCAACCTACTCAACAACCAAAACAATTACAATCTCAAGGTTCTAAGTAACTATCCATATAAGAACCTCATTTAAGAGAAACTCAGATTGTCATAAAGATATCCACTAACTAACAATCCAAAAGAAATAATTAAGAATGAAACTCAATTCAAGGGACAATTTGTTTCGTTGACTCAAGTTTATAAAACTACCATAATTAGGTCAAACAGAGTTTACTACAATACTTAACCATGGTAAAAGATACACAATTGCATTATTTAAGAGTTCAGTACAAACACCCATATTACGCAATACTCAACAATTAGAATTATAAGGAATTCAACAATCTATACATTTCTACTCTATTTTATTTATTAAATAAATTCTTCTTTGACTACATATAATAAAATCAATTCTCTTTTATTCCTAACTAATTTTAAAATCTATTATCTACTTCCTAAATTAAATACTAGACCACACTAAACATTTCTCATAATTTAAGAAACAAGCATTCATATATATAATACCTACTTGAGTTCACAATCCCCAACATTTAATTAAAAACTCCTAATTTGAATTATTATTCCCTTAATTCTACAATTCCATTATAAGGGAGTACTATGAACTCAATATTCTAGAAAATATATGTCTTCATTAATTCATATTGGTTTTTCGTTATTCTAAGAGAATTGATCGAAAGCAACGAGTTCAACCAAATGTCCTTCCTACTAAAAGGCATTACAAATTATAATAATATATGTTTATTCATTCTAAAATATAACTAATGTAGTTAAGTGATTTAAAATCTCATCCTACAAGAGCCATAACTTCACTATACAAATATTTCACTAAATACCTTACTTCAATATTTTATCTCCATAATGAGGGTACATTTACATACCTATTCATATGAAGATAGAATACCAAATGCCAAACATACACCGCAAAGGAGACTAACTTATGTTAATGCAGCAACTATGGAAGAGTCCATGGTTTATCAAAGGAGAGTAATTCTAATTTACTTATTGATAAATTCTTCTAATTTTGGATCCACATTCTTATACTAAATTTCATCTTTGATACTTATACCTAATAAATTTTACAAAATAATTTCCTATATGTCCTCATCGCTATTATATTCGACCTGAAAGTTAAACCTTGTCTACCCTATGTTCATACTTCCCATCTATTATGAGAATGAAAATAAGAGCTTGGTAACAGGCATGCGCTTCTAACAAAATCATGAAGGGTTTAAACAAACTTTCCAAGGAAAAGATTATTAACCAAAGAACAAACTATTTTTTTTTTTGAGATACGCACAAAAAGTTGAGACAGCTTGACAATAAAATCAGAGAGATTATTTAAACCTTTAAACTTCCTATTATGATCAAGCGCCGCAGCTGAGACATGTTAACAATAAAATCAAGGAGATTATGTAAACCTTTAAACTTCCAATTGATTTCAAGTGCTATGTAGTGCCCTTCATTTGCGTTGTCTTTGTAATGCATTTCAACTCGTTGTGAGGTCAGGTATTGTTTGGACTTTGAGTGCATTTGATTTATTCTAGTCAATAAATGTTTTTTTTTTATCAAATTACAACATTTCAATAGGATTATAAAGTTAAAAGGTATAGTGGATAATTAAAAGAAAATAAATAATTAAATAAATGCTTTAATATAATTAGAGGTTATGAAAGAATAAAATTACATTGTTAATAGAAATAAATAAAAATAGAATATTGCAAGGTAATTATTACATTGAATATATTATAAATCAATAATATAATAAAATAAGCAGATAATAGTAATATTTAATAGTTGATCTACTTGGTTCATATATTATAGAGTCAGTTATAATTAATGAATAGGGGTAGTGGCGTAATGGAGAAGATTGGTTAAAATAAGTAATTTTATGAAGGTACTGGTAGTTACGGTTATGCAAGAGTGTTAGTTTGTAACGACTTTGCATGGAAGGGATGATGTGAATGGTTACCAAATATAGGATGTGCATGTACCGGTTGGAAGGGGGAGAGAAGGGAAAGAGGTTTTTTGGCTACCGCCAAGGAAGGGATCAGGGGATTTTGGAAGGGGATGGAAATGTTGGAGAAGCTGTTTTGGTTTGAAAAATTTGCGAGGCATGAAGGTGTTGCATCTACTAAATGAAATCTGCGAGTAAGTTCTACTCACTATATTTTTTTTTGTGCATTTCCTGCAATCAAAGAACGCTTGAGAAAATTTATTTGGGAGATTTAATCAATAGTTCCAGTGTCTGATCTTTACTTCCATGCTTTGTATTATGGTCAAACTTCTTTATTTATAATTTGTATTCGTTGTATTTCTTGAGATCTCATTCCTAAGGGCGTCCTGTCAAACAATCAATTTGTCAAATTGTCCTAAAGTACAAAATCAACATGATCTACGATTATTTCTCTCCATGAGATCATATCTCCAAAACAATAGTTTTAGTAGTTCACTCGTCTCTCCCATCATTCCATTTCTATGCCTCGGCTGCACCTTCACTTGGAAAGTATTTTATCAAAAGTTCACGTGCCTTGGTTCATTTGAGGCAATCATTAAATTAGTTCATGTGTTATGTGTGTTTCCTCATTGTCGTGGACCGGATAGAGCAAGACTTGACCTATGTCCTAGGTCTGTATGCAAACAATTGTAGATTACGAAAGACAATTCTGAACCATCATCTATGTTCGCCTTCACTCGGGAGCCTGGTATCTAAGCAATTAAAAAGGTTATCGAATTACATATGTAGTGAAGAATAATGATGCAGTGGTTGTGTATCGCTCTTGATGTTATTAGGGAGGTTATTAAGTTTCCAAAACCTTGGATGTGGGGTGAATTCTAGCTTGTCAGAGTTATAAACTTTCCATCTGGGCATTATTCTTTTCAGGGTAAAGCATGTATCTGTATTTTATCATTGATGAGTGTATCGGTTCCACTCTAAGCCCAACGCTAGTACTGTGCTGGCACCCCTTCTGTGGTCTGAAGGTATTATTTTTTTACATCGATCTCCTTACTGTTGATCCTCACCCCCCTGGTTGTTTCAGCATAGATGTTTCGAAGGAGGATGTTTTATCACAACTTTCACTTTAGGATTCAACAAACATAAATAAATCTGTGATGCTAGAACATAATAGGAAGTTTAAAGGTTTAAATAATCTGTCTGATTTCATTGTCAACTAGTCTCAGTTGCAACACTTGAACTTAATAGGAAATTTTTAAAAAAAATTTTTAATAACCTGCTTGAGTCCACTGACAATCTAGCACAGTTTCTGCACTTGAAAATAAATATTGTCAATGTACTAACATAATAGAGAGCTTACCTTTGACTGAGGTGAGGGATAATTTCCAAACTTCAAAGTTGAGCGCGTCTCTGGAAACTCGCCACCAAATAGAAATGCGTTTGGTTCAAAAAAGAAAAGTTGTACATCATTTCTCTTTCTCTTAAGTCACGTATTTGCACTTCACCTTTCCCCTTTCCTTCAGCCTTGTTGATAATTTTTGGAATTTGATAATAATGCAAGTAGATAGCGATATTTCCAGATTCCAATATTCACTTTCTAATATGCTCGGAAACCTGCTTTAGTTACAGCAGTTAGAGTTGAGGCGCTGAACAGAATTAAATAGTCTCCCTGAAACCATTGGCAACCCGTCACAGCTGCAACTTTTAGATTTGCAAAGGTGTAGAAATTTAAATAATCTCTCTAATGTCATTATTAACCTGTCACAGCAGCGCACTTGAAGATGGTAGGGTGTATAGATTTATATAATCTCTGATTTTCATTGTTAGTCTGTCTTAGCTACAGTGCTTGGCCTTAACTAGAAAATTCTAAAGGTTTAAGTAATCCCCTGGATTTCTTGTCAATCTCTGCCCTTCCTCGCTCCTTTTTTGTGTAAAAATGGATTTCTGTTATAAATAGTTTCTAACACATATTACTATTCACATTACCGAGAGATTTCAATTATTTAAAAAGTGTTCAATCTCGGTTACGAAATGTTGTAGTTTATATTAGTAGTGAGTCAGGATAAATGGAAATTATATTTCAATTTATAAGTAATTAAATATTATATTTATTAAAGTATTATTTTAAGAGAAATATTTTAAGCATGAAACTTAATTAGGAGAAATTGAGTTATTTACTTTTAAACTTCGTAAAATTGTAAGATGTGATTAAATACGTTAAATTAGACTATTCTGAGTTAATACATGGGAATTCCCTTGATAGATATATAATAAGGTGATTTGTCGGCATATGATGATGTCATGAGTGTATCGAATACTAGTGTATTGTTTGTCTAAGGTGTTTGGTTTGTGGACCTTGTCGAGTCTATTGTCATAGCCTCCTTGCATTTTAACAATATCAAGATCAATTGTGAATTTTATTATGAGAGTATTTGTGGAAAATAAAATTTAGAGCATTGTTGTTGTGGTTGTATGAATTATTATAAGTGTTTGGTTTATGGGATATTTATGGAGATGTCTCGATGGCCGGTTCATTGTAAGTGTTTAAGATAGTGTTCCTCATAGGTTGATTATGTTTGGCTAATGGATACTCTTGGCAATTGGGTAATGGAATCTTTCATATTATTTTTAAACCTAGGAATCGTTATGTGAAATGAACATTTTTGTATAAACATTCATTCATGTAATTGTGCGACGTGAATATTAGTGTGGTTTTTTTATATTTATAAGTTTATGAAGTAGATAGGGATATGTTGAAGATATGAAAATTTCTTGGTTAGCATAGTTTTATTTTGGTAATAAGGAGAATTGATAGTTGTAAGAGTTGATTGTTTATATTTGGATAAATGTAGGGTTTATGTAAAATAGATGATTTTCTAAATGATGACTATCTCCTTATTCCCTTCTTCGTAAATTCTCTATAAGGATGCTTACTTGTTTCATGATTGATTTGAGCCGGTTGATTTGTATCAAGTTGATTATGTATTTTATTTTATTTTATTTGAGTTTTGTTTATGGAGGGAGCTCTTTTGTGTCATAAGGTTGTGATTAGATTTTGGTCCTTGCGGATGGATAGAAAGTGTTTGTTTGATGATTGTTATGATGAATTTGTTTCGATGTATCTCTTGAGTTGTTTGGTTTTCATAGGTGATTTTATTCATTGAGTTCACATTTGATTTATAAATGAGTTTGATGGATCCTTATTATTTTGGTCGCCTGCTTGAGTCCTTTTGGTTAAGGAGATTTCCATATGTTAAGTTTTTGTTGGGACTGTATTGCTTCATTTTACCCTCATTTGTGGGTTGTTGTTCTTTTGACTTCTAGAGGCTTGAGATGATTGACAATTGATGTTCTCTCTTTATGTGGCAAGTGTTTTGGTATCATGATCTTAAAAGGGTTGTACGAGAATTGTTGAGACCTTGATTATGTGTATAGCGAGATGGGTAATGCCTCGCACGTTTCTCTATTGTGATCTAATGTTCTTGTTATATTGTACACCCCTTGGATTCTAGTTTTTATGTTTTGAGTGTCTAGAGAGAGAGTGGCTCTAAGTGGGTGGTCGGTGCACAAAGGGGCGCCAGGATTGTCCTCATTAGAGTGTGATTAATAAGTGAAAACCTAAGTAATTAACTAGGGGGTGGGTAGAATCACATTAAAAAGATAATTGATGCCTCATCCGCCTTTTAGTGCTACCACAAACTAAAGGGGATTGAGAAGGCCGTGGTTGGCATGATCGTTGCCTTGTCTTCACGAAAGGTAACGGTTCCGCATGAGCAACCCTATGGGGCAGTTCCTTGAGATAGGTAGCCTGGATAACCATAGATGGAGGCGGGCTTCCTAGCACTTGGTTGTCTAGATAATCCGTCAGTAGATGGAGGTGGCACCTTGCAATAGGTAGTCTGGAGAATCCATGTTAAGCCATGCGATGACACTCTCCTCTAACACTCCTGATTATGTTGCTTCTTTGGAAATCCTCTGGAAGTGGTTCTTTGTTTGGAATTGATGAAACATAGTTGTTTGAATTGATTTATGGTTTTACCTTATTTTATCTATGGTGTATTCTATGGTCTTGTATAAATCTTGTTGATGTTTGGGTTTTGGACCTTGTACTCTTATGGTACTGTGATATGATGTTATTGTATTGTTTAATTGCAATTTGGAGTTGTATTATGTTTATTAATTCAATTGATTTGGAAGGGTTTCATGATCATCCTTTGGTTACTTGTTTACTGGTCATTGCTTTGATTTATGTGATGGGATTTATGACTCTTGGATGTGGTTGATTATGTCATTGTAATTCCTAAGTGTTATGATACTTTTGTATGACGTTGAGTCTTGTGGTTCCCTGTTGGATGTTCTTGGTGGAGGTCTCTTTCTTGTTAGCTCCTAGCACGAGGGGTGGGTCTTCGGACTCACATGGTCGGGTGGAACGTGCTAAGCACCCCATTGGGTCCCCAGTCGAGGATCGAGAGGTGCAGATTGGTGTTGTTGTAGCGACTCCAGTGTTGTATCCGTCTTGGAGCTAGTTATGATACTTTGTATTCATCTATTTATTTGTATCATGTTTTCTTGTGTATGGTTTCCATTTATGTTTGGAAACACTTTTGTATCATTGTATTGTAATGTAACGTTAAACCTTATGTGGCTATTGGCCATGGCAGTTGTTATCTAATGTGTTAAGTTAATCATGCATATGTTGTATTTATGTACAAAGATGGTTTCTTATCAATGCTTTATCATGTATGTGTTACATTTGTTAATGTTTACTTTGTTATGGAATTATAATTTTGGATTTTATTCTTTATTGTTGTTGTGTGGATCTAAGTCACGTAATGACTCCTTGTGTACCCCAAGGGATGTATGTGCTAATGAATCTACTTAAATGATATTCACGTAATGACTTAATGTGTATTACATGTATGTTTTATTAACTAAAAAAAAATTGTGCAGTAATTATTGTTTAAATGTCCTTTGGGGTTCGCACGATGGGGCGTTACATGCTACAACTATACTAGATAGACAAAAGAATCAAAGAGGCTATTTAATTCTGTACAATGCCCCAACTCTAAATGTTGTAACTGTGATAGGTTGCCAAGTATATTAGAAAGTGAAGATTGGAATTTGGAGATATCGCCATCTACTTGAATTATTATCAATTCCCAAATGTTCTCCTCAAGATTGAAGGGAAGGAGACAGGTGAGGTGAAAATATGTGACCTAAGAGTAGGAGAAATAATGTACAACTTTTCTTTTTTGAACTTAACGCATTTCAATTTGGCAGCGAGTTTCCAGAGACGCGCTCAAGTTGAAGTTTGGAATTTAAAATTCACCACGACCAATGGAAAGCTCTTTATTTTATTAGAAATTGACAACATCTTATTTTCAAATGCTGCAACTATGATAGATTGCCAGAAGAATCAAGCAGGTTATTTAAACCTTAGGACTTTCCTATAATGTTCAAGCACGCGGCTGAGACAGGTTGCTTATGAAATCAAGGGGTTATAAAAATGGTGACAATATTTACTATACATGGGACGCTTTTCAAGTGTGATAGCAGTATTAACAAGGGAAAAATGCCCTGTGCAATCTCGTTCCAAGTATGAGCCCAAAAGAAATAAAACGAGTCTAGCAAGAAAGGCAAGGAGAGAGGTTTCAAAAAGAATGCAATCACATTATTGAAAACTCATGCAGTGGCATAGACTTGCATGCAAGTGCAAGGGCTTTAGGAAATGAATATGATCAAATTCGAGCAGATTAGTATAACTTATTGTTTGAATATTCCAAAAGTTTGACTATGACCATCTACCCAATCATACATCCAACAAATTGATAGCGGTTGTGTGTAATACAATTGCAGAGTATGTTAGCTTAATATAAGATTCCTTCACAAATCAAAGAATAGTAAAAAGAAAGAAACCCTTACCTCTCCATATCGCAAGATGCCTCAATCCATAAGGTTTTCCTCATATCATATTTTATCTAGGTCGATGATACTCGAGATCTTAACCAAGCATGCACACTTCTTATAGCTCGATCTAGCATTCTAGATATTCTGGTGCAAGGCATATGCATTCAAGCACAGTGGGTGCTAGTACCTAGTTAGACATGCTGGCAACTGTGAGAGCATAAATAAGGCACTGAAATTCCCCTTGTCTTAGTACTACCAACACCTCTCCGCCCCTTTTCATTACCCCCACTAATTGATAATCTCCTTTTTCCTTTCCACCTTCCCATCCAAGTTGTTCCTCCTCCTTCTCCTTCGTAGCCCCTATCTCCACTTTCCAATTCATATTCACTATTCTCCCCCCGACTTGCATGATAAAATCTTCCTAAAAAAAGATTGCATTTACCCCCTTGCAAGGTGGTTACAAAACCGTTACATGTAAAAAACTATATTTAGATCTTGTCGAAAACTGACTTAATAATGCATTGTTTACATTTAAGAAGCAACACCACAAATTAGCCTACTTTCATCTATGAGACATGCAAATCATTCAAGGCAAGTGGACTTTCCTCCATTGTCAGTTACAAAAGCACCCAATGCATGCTCTTTATTTTCTCTTTTTCTTTTTTTTTTAACCTCACTTTCAAATCTTATCTTTAAGATTTATTGACATCACATTGTTTACCATATTAACATTATTATCTTCACAAGATAATAAACTTATCAATTATAATTAGGTACCAAACTTTTAATGGCTTTTCTCACTTTTACCTTCATTCAAACTTAAGTACAATTTTAATATTTAATCCTCTCTAATATTTTCTCACTTTTAAATTTATTAATTGAATTTAATCATTAAATGATAATTATCTTTCCTCATCTAATCCGTTTACTTTAAATAACTAACTCCCAATGATAATTAAATTAATGTTTATTATTGAATCTAATTCTTTATTTAATTCCAAATAAAACAAGTAACCTTATAATTAAATTAACTTTATTAATCAAATCCAAGCATATTATTAGTGTTATCTCATAACCTTAAAATTAAATTAAATAATAAAATCACCACATCATCATGACATTACCAAACAACTAATAACACTTTTAACAAATGAAAATGACATGACCAACCAACAACAACTTACTTGACGTCAACGACGACCAAAACGGAGGGCACTACAACTCCCCTAATAACAACACAAGGAAACTAATTCCACTAACTATGGGTAGACAAGGTGCACATAAACCAACATCAAATACCAACTATATAACAATAGACGTCACAACCCATTCATAGACCAGATGTCTATACTGAAAAGAACTATGTGCACTACCCAAGTTAACTCAAAGGATTGTAATCAAACACATAACAAATCTCTTCTAAAGTAAATGCAATTGGAAGACTTACAAACCCATTTAACCAATTTTGCCTATACAACGTGCAAAGGAGAAAATATAACTTAAATACAATTTAGACAAATAAATATTCTAACATTCGGATTTCCTAAATCCAAACAAATCAGTTACATAATACACAAAATTTAATCAACTTGTTTATAATTCTTGTCTCAAACAATAAGGAAATTGAAACAATTAGTCTAACTCCGATTTTCTCAATTTCATATAAAAATAAATATCAATTTTCTCTTTTCAATTTTATTGTTTAAAAATAGTTAATTTCATGCATTTACATGCATCTAATAAAGAAATCTTATTTAAATACTAAATTATTTTCCTCAAACTATATATATATATATACAAATTAATATATATTTACATATATATATAATATATTTTAAAATTTAAATTTAATAATTCAAAATTCGCTTTTTATAAATTAAATCGTATTTAATAAAAATCATACATGAGGGGCGAATGTAGTGTTTAAGGAAGACTGTGATTCATACACAGCCGCCGGCTCCTTACATGGGCGTCAGCTTGTGTGGGTGGGGTAGTGCTGGGTTGCTCCCACTGTCGCCTTCCTTGGGCGGCGGCTATGGGAACAGCCACAGCCCTTCCCCTCCCATATATCCATCAAACATAAACTTTAATACACAAAATTTCCCTTGAATTAAATCCCTGCAATTTTTAAAAATTTGCGTACGGATTTTTACAATTTATTGAAAACAAAATTTTACAGAGCAATTTCATAATATATATTTATATATATATATATATATATATATATATATATATATATATATATATATATATATATACATATATATATATGTATATTACACCAATAAGATTGTTATAATTGGGCAATTATTTTCAAGGGAGGGTTTCTACAAGAAATTGAAAGGTTTTCTAATTTTCACAATGAGATTGTCATGCCCATAATTTTTGTTACAAAAACCCAACAATTTTTTGTTTTTTGTTTTTTTTTGTACATTAACATATACATGCTACTATTGCCAACTCGAGATTTCCTGCAATACTTTCAATTACCACCATAACACCATTAATAAGATTATTGAAGAAACTATTTCTTAATGTCAATTATTTATTCATTTATTTTTATTTTATTATATTTATTATACAATTTAATATTACTACCTCGATTAATATTACCCTTAATAACAAAATCACTATTTTATATATATATAATTCTTACTCATAATCATTATAGCTATTAATTTATTTGTTTGATTATTCTCCTTTATTTTATATAAAAACATTTACATTAATAATTACATTTATTGATATATATATTTCATTTATTTTCATTAAGATAAAAGTTAAGGATCTAGTAAAGACTTAATTTATTTAAATTAAAACTTTTCCCCTCACCAAGAAAAAAGTAGTTTCTTTATTGAAAGAATACTAAGGAAACTACCTATTTATCTAAGAAAGGACTTCATGAGAAAACATACGTGGGCCCTAAAAGAGGACTCCCACTACATTAAATTTATTTTGCTAGATTCTTTTTAATAAACCTGGGTCTTTTATCATGAGAGGCTTTTATTTTTAAAGTAAGAATCATGTTATAAAGCACGACATGCAAAATTGTTTACTCTACCCAAACCATAATTGGTCCCACCGTCTTTAAGTTTCACTCCACAAAGCCTAGACTCATTGTAAATCGAATACAATCTTTGTAGAAATCCATGTCTTGTCTTCTGAATGGTAAAGGAACGTTTAACTAAGATTATAGTTAAATTTTTATTGAGGAAAACGTTCACAACTTTGAATAAAAATAAAAGTTTCCTCACTAAATTGATATTATTTAAAGCTGTTGTAACGTTTGTTTAAATGTTATTGGTAGCTCCATATATATAAGAATGGAACATTGTAATTAATAACATGAATCACACATCTCTGACATTCAGAAACTCCTACCGAAAACTTTCATTGCCCATCACATCTTTAGGATTTATATAAACTATTTTTTTTACGAACAATGTCATCTCTAAAGCATTATTTACAGATATAGTTTCCGTGAGAAGTTCCAGGGTTAATTAATCTACTGGTTGCTGCAGTATTATTTTGGACAGTAATTTCAGAACTAAATTCAATGCTTCAAAGAGGAGACTAAGATCACCAGCTATGGCACACAATAATGACTCTCCCAAACTGGCACTAGGGAATGACATAGCCGTACCAAAGGCAAGAAGCCTTCCACATAATTTGCAGATGTTTGAGAAAGGTATTTAATATGCATGATGGAATTCCATAAGTATTTAATACGCATGATGGTATTAGTATGAGACTATTAGCTCTGCGAAGCAAGATTTTTATCCTCATGGCTGGGTGGTTTCATTTTTACGTTTCAAGCACTCACTACATATTTGGTAAAGTATACTTAAATTTTATTTTTAAATCTGTGTACTATGTGGGAAAACATGTAAGCTGATTATGTGATATCAGGCTTTCTAAATTCTTATTTATTTATTTTTCTGACATTCCACCGACAATACAATCTTATTGTCCTGCCTTATTTCAGTCTAATTAATGTAAAAGGTTTGACAACATTCTACGCAACAAGTCGCTTCCACAACTACAATTCGAATTAATTCACAACCACTTTATAGCACTGAATACAGATTGCAATGACAAGGTAACTTAATCTTTACAGACCATGTAGGACTCACAATAAAATAGAAGAGATCTGAACATGAATGATTTGCAAGGTGCTGGTAATGAATGCCGTAATACACTCCTGGCAGAGAAAGAACAGCTTGCATCGCCATCACTTCCACCAACTATGCTATTACACATTGACTCAAGTTTTGCACGATTCACTGAATGTAGGAGTCATTTAGGGTCTGCACCCATAGCGTGCAGTAGGGATTAATTGCACCTGGATGAAATTATCGCATAACTATAATAAATAACCAATCCTCAACACAGTCGTCGTCCTATGCACTGGGCACCAGCACAAACGCTAGTTCAGCCAAGTGAATTAAATAAAGCATTAAACACAGTATTTGAGGAGAAGGGGGAAATCAAATTGGTTTGAATTCTTTCTCAACCCTTATACCAATACTTCTTTCTCCACTACCACGCCTTGAGCTCATTATATTCATTGAGAAGCAGTATCATCTCATCCACTCTCTTATTACTAAGTTTCTTGTTACCTCAGAGGGTAGACTCTTTTTTTTTATTGCGACCACTGTTACCCAAAAGCTGAGAATTTTGTGACTACGTCCCCCAGTTTGACCATCTTTTTCTTATAACGAAACTCATTAGAATTTCCCGCACAGATTGATACTTTTTATGTTCCTTCCCCCAGCCAATTATTTTTGTTCAACACAATGAGCTTATTACAACTTCGTTTCAGATCTTGGTTTATTTCATGTAACCACTTTTGTCTACGCAGTGGAGAAACCTGTTTGGTGTTAGTTTCTTTTTTTTTGGTTTTCATTTTGATCTTATTTTCCTATTTAACTCGTATGAAGCAGACTGAATGCCTTTAAAAGGCAGTTTCTTGCTTCTATATCAACACTATATATACCAGATTATGAATACCATTTGCAACGACTTAAACTTTTGGTGATTTACTTAGTTAAGAGTAATTTTTGTATGATATTCCCAAGAAGCAAGGGACATAAGCGACATACGGGATTGAGCACAGGGGGTAGAGCTACACGGAATGATTCGCAGGCTGCTCAAGTTTCCAAGTATGAACTAAATGCTATTTGAGCGTTGAACTAAAAGAGATTGGGCATCACACACCTGTTCAATCTAACTAGTTATTGTTCTTATCATCTGTTTTTTTGTTTTTTGTTTTATTATCTTCTGTTTGTTTACTCATTCGTATCATTTCAAGTTAATCAATTTTATATATAGAATGCTCTCTATTAATAAAGTTCATTTTTTTTTACGCCCTTTTTTAACGCAACCACTTTGTATTAGCCTTATAATTTCAAAACACAAAACACTTTTCCTTGAAGTATAATTCCAAAAGCTATCATTTTCATTATGAGCAAATTCCATATCCTTTCATTTTATAGACAAGGGTCTTCCAAGTGGAGGTACTAAGGAAATAACAACAGGTACTAAGGAAATAACAACACTTTTAGATCAATGTTTTACAAGAGTACATTCTAAATGAATGAAGCTTGCCCTTTCCCATCCTTTCCTTTCACAATAAAATGTTAGTTACCCCATATTACAAGCAATATTTGGAAATACATTAATAAAGCACAAATCAATAAGACCTTCCCTCTTCCATTCTCTTTCATGTTACATCAAAACACCATATTTACATATTACGAACAAATTGAAGGGAATACATAGATAGACACACAACTAATTAAGGCTTTCTCTTTCTCCATTTTCTTTTATTTTGCAACAATCACTAACTTTCCATATTACAACTAATTCTAATAAATACAAAGAATGAAATACAACCAAATCGGGCTTGCTCTCCACCCTACCATAATGGCGTCATGGAGCCTCGCGGGCTCTAGCCATACCCCCAAGCAAGGAATACTTTCAGTTGAGCCATGATGATAAATGGAGTCTTTTCTCATTTTTACAAAGGGACAAAGTAAGATAGCACAAATTTCATGCATCTAGGTTTTCTACTTCTTTTTTTTCCAATCATGATCTATACACTATGTTACCTTCCTAATTATCAAATAAACAAGGGTAATGAAATGAAAACATAATTAAATACCCTTACAAACCAGCACTAGCACTTCTTTTACTTTCCTGCAAATTACCAATGCAATCATAAGAATAATCATATATCACATTAATTTGATGGTTGAAATAAGATTCAATTGTACAACAATTCCAATTATAATTTCAATTCATATTCACAATTTACAAGTCCATAACACTCTCACGATAGTGACAATGAAACAAATGTTAAGATGAAATTCAAGAATATTGTCGCACAACCACATTATGTATTGTTTGCAATACAACCTACCATCTATTTAAGAAAATATAAAACAAATTAGGTTTTTACTTATCACATGCAAAGTGGGGTCTTACATCCCTCTCCCTCTTAATTTAGACTTCCTCCCCGAAGTCGCTGGAAGTTTAAAACATAACCTTCACATAGCAATGTAATTATTAATCTATTAAATAGACCACTTACTTTGCTTCCATGATGAAATATTTCAAAACATTTAGCTATAAGCACATTAGAGACATCCTTACATGCATCAAACCTCTAAATAATTAGAACAAAATTTTTCACCATAGAGCATTTATCCAATATACTCAATAAATATAACAAATGCGTAATTCTATCCATGCTATTAACATTTTTATTAACAATTAGACCAACATATATCCAAAACAAAGCAAACATCCTCTCGCATTTCACCTCCTTTCCGGGCGTCTCGCATCATAAAATCACCATGATGTTAGAAAACATGTTCGTCTAGTCGTCGCTCATGTCCCAAAACTAGTAGTCTCAATTTTATCTGTCACTTTCTTTCTCACATAATAGTCAAGTATTTCCACATGTAATTTATTTACAAATTTACCCATACATCACAACAATTACGCATAGTTCACATCACAAGGCTCAATGGGGTTTACAAGGATGGATATTCTTGGATACCACTCGAGGCCCTTCTCTAAGGTATCCTCCAATAGATAAGAATAATCATAGAATGAGGGGAAGAATGGATTAATGACCGTCCCATACCGGTCCCATTCACAACCCCTTTTCAAAAATAATTCCCCAGCGCATCTACTCCCCTATATGACCTGCCAGGGAACCCCCCGGGATATGGCAGTTTACATATGTCACATTACACCACATTTACCAGCAGTTAGAAAACATTAAGAAAGCCTCAAGTTGAGAAATCATAAGATCATAAACCAATGTTTCAATAAAACATAAAATTATAAAATCAAGAGAAAAAACCAAATAAAGATCAATTGTAGCTACATTTTAACATTCCAATCTTAATTCAAAAATGAAATTAAACAAGTCCTTGAGGCAATTCGGACTATAACAACCTTCAAGTGGCTAAATAGCCTAATACAATAAATAGAAAAGTCCACATTGCTGGCACATAATAAAATAAAACATCAATCAAGAATTACCAATAATTCATATTCCAACAATAAAAGTTGCACATTACGAGCACCACATGAATTGATAAGCCACCTAAGGGGAGGAGGGGAATGGTGGTTCTCTAACCACATAAGTATAATAGCATGCAATAATCCAGTGGTCCCTGACCACATAAATATGAATAATTGGTGGTCCCTGACCACATGAATATGAGTCACTAGTGGTCCCTGACCACATAAAGATAAATAACTGGTGGTCCTGGACCACATAAATATGAACGACTGGTGTTCCATGTAATTCCATCCTTTACCCATGGGTTATAAACATCAAGGAATAGGTTTGCACTATGAACCAACAACTGTGGCTCTTATATGTGGGGGAGTAGGCCATGATCAACATCCATGGGAGGATTACAACGACTCGACATAGATCTTTTATTAGGATTAGGGACAACGCCCTGAGCTCATAATTTCCCGATGGGAGAACATGTGCCTCTCAACCCCTATTTACACTAGCTGGCATCACACTCCCATAAGGGGGGAACCAAATGCTAGGGGTACACATTTAACATACAAATAAAACTAACACAAAGGAATACATCACATTTCATTTAATAGACACACTTATACACTTAACACATTTATTTGAACTCACAACTACCTAGCTTACATAAAGGCCATCACAAAGGGCACATATATATTGAGTTCCCTAACAACAACCTACAACCTTCGCAATGCAGAGAAGCAACCTTAAAATGATGCTATTTCACCAGTCGATGCAGAATACAATAAACCTGAAGAGGATTTATAATGTACAAAAGCCTTGTGAAAAAGGCACGAGGAAAAGATGGAGAGACAGCAGGAAAGCAGGTGACCGTCCTCCATCAATGCACAGACCAAAAACAATAATGCGCCGAATGCACCGAATAGGAAATAAATGCAGTTGGACTTAATAACATGCAGGTAAAAAAAACGTGCATGCCAACACCCCCCCTTAAGTGCAACTTAGGGAGAAAAAGAAAATGCAATATGCAATATGAGATGCATTATAGGTCCCGGCAATAAAGCCTTGTTAGGTACCTATGTACAACTACAATGCAATGAACTACAAATCTCTCATAACCGGAGAAAAGGAGAAAAACCCTGTGGGAGAAAACTCCTCTCCAAAAGAGAGAACAAAAGTGAAAGGAAGGAGGACTCCTTAAGACCCCCCAAGGACAACTTCCTTCACCCCTAACATCGATCGCAACTGAAGATAGCGAGGAGATGCCAAAGGTTTAGTGAAGATGTCTGCAACCTGCTGCTCTGTAGGCAAATAATCCAAAACAAGAACACCATCCTGAATGAGCTGCCGAATGAAGTGCATGTGGATCTCAATATGCTTGGTGCGTTGATGCTCCACTGGGTTGCGAGAAATATGGATAGCACTCTGGTTATCACACCAAATAATAGTGGGATGATCAATAGGGAAGCCAAACTCGGCCATCAACTGTCGAAGCCAAAGAACCTCTTGGCTAGCCAAGACAGCTCCTCGATACTCAGCCTCGGTTGATGATAAGGCAATTGCAGTTTGCTTCTTGCAAGACCAAGCAACCGGACCAGAACCAAGACAGAATACAAAGCCAGAAGTAGACTTTCGATCATCAACATCACCAGCCCAATCTGAGTCAGTGAAGCCCACAATGTCAGTAGCACTAGATGTATAGTGAATGCCAAAATGTGTAGTGCCCTGAAGGTACCGTAAGATACGCTTGGCTGCCTTCCAATGACTCTCATGAGGATCTTGAGAGAAACGGGAGACTAGACAAACTGCAAAGGAAATATCAGGATGACTATGTGTTAAGTACAAAAGGCTGCCGACCAGTTGTCGATACAAAGTAGCATCAACAGATGGAGTAGTGCAACTAGTGGACAATACGACACCTGACTGAAAAGGAGTAGGGGCTGGCTTGCAGTCAGCCATCCCAAACCTCTGAAGCAAATCAAGAGCATACTTCTGCTGGAAGATAGAAATACCAGTAGAAGACTGATGGATTTGAAGACCAAGGAAGTAATGCAACAAACCAAGATCTGTCATATCAAAACGCTCCATCAAAGCATGCTTAGTATCCTCAATCATGGCACTAGAACTCCCCGTGAGAATCAAGTCATCCACATAAAGAACAAGAATGAGAAGATCCCCCCCATGGCGTTGAATGTAAACTGTAGGATCAGAGTGACATCTAGTGAATCCAGAAACAAGCAAGAAACTATCCATCTTCTCATACCAAGCTCTAGGAGCCTGTTTGAGACCATACAATGAACGTCGGAGCCTGCAAACAAGTGAAGGGTCTTGCACAAAGCCAAGTGGCTGCTCCATATAGATCTCCTCATGAAGATCACCATGCAAGAAAGCACTCTTCACATCCATCTGATACACTAACCAACCCTGAGATGCAGCAATAGAAAGTACGAGGCGTATGGAATCCATCTTTGCGACAGGGGCAAAGGTCTCAGAATAGTCAATACCCTCAACCTGAGAAAAGCCCTTAGCCACTAGACGAGCCTTATACTTATCAATAGAACCATCAGATGCAAACTTGGTACGATACAACCACTTGCATCGAACCAACTTTCTTCCTTTAGGAAGAGAAACCAAATCCCAAGTATGATTCTTCATCAAAGAAGAATACTCCTCTTTCATAGCATTATCCCATTCCGGAACACCCGAAGCATCTGAAAACTTCTGAGGATCAGTACAAACTGCATGACTCAAAAGACTACTACCTGAAGTGTGGGAACGAGTGGAACGTGTAGCTATGGGATCACCTACAAGGGAACCAGCATCCTCAAGAAGTGTACGAGCCCATAAAGGTCGACGGGGTGCAGGTGGAGGAGAAGGAGAAGATGGAGTAATATCAACAACAAGATCGATACCATCATCAGGAACAACATCATTACAAGCATCATCATCATCATTTGGAAGCACAACATCCTCTGAAGAAGAACTAGGAAGAAGAGAGGGAGAGGCTTGTGATGGAGAATCCTTCGAAGTGAAAGACTCATCAAATTGAACATCACGACGAAAATAAACCTCTCGAGTGACAGGATCAAACAACCGATAACCCTTCACATCCTCACAATAGCCAACAAAAATGAACCGTTGACTTTTCTTCTCCATTGCCTTGCGCCTACCATCTGGAATGAATGCCCATGCATCCCTCCCAAATACTCGAAAGTAGGAAACCTTGGGCTTGACATGAGACCAAGCCTCCTCGGGAGTCATATTCTGCACTGCCTTATGGGGCATACGATTCTGAATGTAGTTGGCACAATTGACAGCCTCTACCCAAAATGCGGGAGCCATGGATCTAGATTGTAGCATACAATTGGCCATCTCCCGTAAAGTTCTATTCTTCCGTTCGGCTACACCATTCTGCTGAGGAGTGTATGGCACTGTGTGTTGATGAAGAATACCCTTAGTACAACAAAATTCTTGAAACGCCTTATTGACATACTCCCCCCCATTATCTGTGCGAATCTTTTGAAGGGAATGTCCTGACTGCTTCTCCACAAATGCAAGGAAGGTCATGAAATGTCGAAGAACCTCATCTTTGTACTTCAAAAAATACACCCAAGTGTGCCTAGAAAAATCATCAATGAAGGTGAGCACATACTTGGCCCCTGAAAAAGGAGTGGGGAATGACATGAGGTCACTATGCACCAACTCAAGGGGTGTCGAAGCACGTGTGGCCATACCTTTGGGAAAAGGATCCCTATGATGCTTTCCAAGCACACAACCTTGACAAACTCCATCTGAACAAGAGATCTGAGGTAGACCAATTACCAAATTTTGTGTGCTCATCTGCTGAAGATATTTGTAATTAAGGTGCCCAAACCGTTCGTGCCAAAGCTTGCTTGTAGAATCTGCATGAGCAATAAGGGATGATCCTGATGAAGACTCAAATCCATCAAACCTATACAAACGAGCCACATGGTCAATTGTTCCTGTAGCAATGACCTTCTCAGGATCCTGCATCTCTCGAATAGTCACATTAGTAGGAGAGAACTCAACAAGCCTTCCATCACCATGATTACAAATTTGATAGACAGAAAGCAGATTCTGGGAAATATCAGGAACAAGAAGAACATCATCAATGCTACCATCTTGCATATGAACTGAGCCTGTTCCCAAAACTGGAATTTGAGAAGAGTTCCCAACAGCAATATGTGAAGTAAGACTATCAGAAAGAGAATCAAGAAGAGCCTCAGTATGAGTCATGTGATGAGAAGCACCAGAATCAAGAATCCAACTAGAACTGGTAGAGGACAAAGCTGTAGCTGAGAGGGCTTGCCCTTTTCCCGAAGAAGAAGACTTAGGCATGGCAAGATTATGCTTCCTCATAGCTTCCTCTAATGCTGCTAGCCTTGCAAAACAATGTGCATCATTATGCCCAGATTTTCCACAGAACGAACAGTTCTCCTTCTTCTTCTTAGACTTGGAAGATGACTCGCCCGAGTTAGAAGGAGGAGGAGGTGAAAGATTATTCTTCTAATCAGTCTTCACCTTAGGCTTGGAGGGAGACTCACCACTTGAAGAAGAATCTATCTTGGGCTTCTTCTTATTCTTACCCTTTCCCTTGGAAGATTGAGCCATTAAAGCATGACTCTTAGGAAGAGCATCCATCTGAATCAACTTGGCCTGCTCCCTAGTCAATCGATCACAAAACTCCTCAAAAGTAGGCATCTTATGATCATCCCCCATGGCATCCATAGTAGAATAGAAAGTAGAGGCAAACACTTGAAAGGGACCTCTAAGCTTAGACAGGATCAAGAAAATACACTCCTTATCATCTTTGGCATGACCACATCCTTTTAATTGAGACAAAATCAATTTGAACTGTGCAAGGAAATCCTGAATAGAAGGAAAAACATCTGGAGAGAGAGAAGTGAGATCGGCTTCAAGTTGCAAGATCCTAAACTGATTGACCTTACCATACAATTCTGCAAGCTTATCCCACACATCTTTAGGTGTTTTACACTCAGCAATATGAAACAACAAATTATCAGACACATGAAGACCGATGAGTCCTTTAGCCTCATCCATTTTGTTTCTATGAACAAATAACTCAAATGTTTTTGTGAATTCAGGTTGGTCGGCATCCAACAATTGCCATAGACCACGAGATTGCAACAATTGTGACATTTTGAGCTTCCATGTGTGATAGTTGTGTGGAGTGAGCAATTCAATCCTAGGGTCCGACATGGTATACAAGGGCACTCAAAGGACTAAAATGCAAAATACACCCCCCCAGAATAGATACAAACTGAATTTTACAATTCCCAAACACCAAATTTTCCAAGGGATTCAATAATAACAACTTGCAACTTCAAGTTAGTAAAATTGACACAAAATGGTAGAATTTTCAAAAAAAACACCTCATCCACTTCAAAGTTTGTAAAGTAGCTTACCCACGATAACTCGTTTGCTGAAAACGGACTTCGTTTGCAGAAGTTGCGCAAATTTGAAAAAGAGCCCTATTTTAAGCACTTTCGGAGTCCACAATAGCTCTTAATAGCTCCACGTGACCACCAAAAAAAAATAAAAAACTTGGGGCCTAATGGGCCAAGTAGACAATGAAATGGGAACTAAATGATGTGTACCAGTGCCACGTCACCGTACATTTTACCACAGAAACACAACATTCACCAAAAGTGCAAAACAAAGCCGCCAAACCTTCACTTAGAAAGCACACGAGATCAAAGCAATCCAAAATTTAACTATCAATGGGAGCCTTTGCTCACATCTTTTAGGCAGTGTGTTGAGCAATATAGATAGCTTAACTAAAGTATGCACATCCAATGTGGGACTAAAGTCCCTGGTCAAGCCAAACTTGCATTCAACACGTCCCACCAGTCTTTCCTCTTCTCACACACAGCCATAATTGAGGTCAGAAGAAGACACGGAGACTTCAACAGCAAAGAATATTAGACTCCAACACCTCATGAACAAAATTCATCTTCAAAGGAAAGGTGAAGAACACGTTCAGGCAGAGCACTAGCTGGGGGATGTGACCAAACAAATAGCTAAACCCTTCTCCAAATCGTGTCTTCCTTAAAGAAAAACGCAGAGTCAAGTAGCTAGTACGTACGCTGTAGGAGATGAGGTCTCTGGAAAGAGGCAGAAACATAGATTCGAAACTCCTTCAAAAAGGAACACGCACAGAGGAGTTTGATCTCCTTTCTTGACTTCACCGCCTCCAAAAATACCCCCTTCTTCAGCAATTCCTCTGACTGCCCGATCGACCACCTCACCTTCACTGCCAACGTAGGGCTATGCAGGTACGCCAGAATGTTCCAAATATTGGATACTGTCGACCTCTGCAACGCCTCCAGGGCCTGCAACGACCCCAATCTCCAAGTTGTGTGGAAGAGTGAGAAGGACAGGAAGGCGATTTGGATCAGGAGAAGGAGCCACGCCAAGCATCCATTTGCCCCTCCACAAAGAGATCAGGCCACGCTGAACTCAGTCGCATGAGGAATGAGGAATGGTCTTCCCCGTCCACCTAGCAGATCATTCTCACGGCAGGTGATATCTCAGTGACTCCATTGCTCGCTCAACTGGTGAAAGCTCTTAGCAAGGCAGGGTAGGTTGTGAGACCGCTCTGATACCATATTGGAGTTCCCAGAACAACAACCTACAACCTTCGCAATGCAGAGAAGCAACCTTAAAATGATGCTATTTCACCAGTCGATGCAGAATACAATAAACCTGAAGAGGATTTATAATGTACAAAAGCCTTGTGAAAAAGGCACGAGGAAAAGATGGAGAGACAGCAGGTAAGCAGGTGACCGTCCTCCATCAATGCACAGACCAAAAACAGTAATGCGCCGAATGCACCGAATAGGAAATAAATGCAGTTGGACTTAATAACATGCAGGTAAAAAACGCATGCCAACAACATATAGAGGATAGTACTAGACATCCACTACCCTTATCCCAAGTTAGATACCCTGTATCTCATACTTGGGGCACAACATAATTACTGGTTTCACTTTACATGACATAACCAAACACGCTTCACAAAATTCACCATAGAACAAGGGCAACAATCATACACATATTTTATTTTCTTTAAACAATATTCACATTGTTTATCCTTTTATTTACATCTATCTATTTGCATATTTGTAAAATAAATGGCCATATAATTCACAATTGTAATCTAGGTAATACTCAATTTTCTTACAATTAACAATACATGGTACTTCATGCTTCCCATCTTATGGACATCACATTTATGATCAAGATTTTTTTTTCTACATACAGGTCCGCTATTATTCCTTCCTCTTTACTCAATTGTATTTTTATGTTTTCCGACATATCAATATGAGTAATTCCACCATATTTTCTACGAACATGCTAAGGAAAATTTCAATTTAATAAGGAAAAGTAGTCACTATTTTCACTGAACATTCAAATATGAGAAATGAAAAATACACTTAATGCGTGAAAACCACATGATAACTCATGGAATAGTAATTACAACCATTTATATCTTTTACAATTCTTGCATTTCGCTATCTAAATCTAAACTATTTACTCACATGTTGTAATCATCATTGTTACAATCACAATTCTATTTAACCTCAGAAAAATGCATAATGAGTAGAAGTCTTGAAATTTCTATCTACCTTTAAGATTTCTCCTTTGCATTCAAGTGTAATTAATTTTACCTCAAAGAGTAAATATGGTCAATGGTAGAAAATGCACATTAGTTGAAAGTTTTACAAGTCTACTTTAGTGTCTCTTATCTATACAGTTTAACTTTTTGCACTGTGAATCACACATAATTCATTACTCAATTTATAGATCTTCATACAATTGATTATTCAATCCATGCAGCATGTATACAACCTTCAAGGTCAACACCTAATTGATTTCATTATTACTTCCTTTATGACAAGTTTCCTTTCTTATTTTTGTACCAATAAGTCTTTAGTTCTTAGCTATGTATAAGGAAGTAGTTATGGTGTGTGCCCTAAGTAATGTTGTCACTCCAAATGCATATTTGACAAGGTATTTTCCCAAGGTTTTAGATCAATTACTAGAAGGAAATTATTTTACATTACCTAAATCAATTTCCACCAATCACATGCAGAACGGGGTCTTACATCCCCCTCCCCTTAATTTAGACTTCCTCCTGGAAGTCGTTAAGGTGAGGAAATTAATATCAATATAGCAAAGCACATAAATCTATTAGAATATGAATTACTTTACTTTCTTGAGGAGAAATTCATAGCATTCCACCATTAAGCACATGTTAAATAAATGCCTTCAATGAATCAAAACATCTAAATGCTCATAACAAAATTTTCCACCGTAAAACATTTATCCAATATAGTCACAATGTAACAAATGTTAGTAGTCATCCATGTAGTTAATATCCTTGGTATCAACATATTCCCAACACATTAACATCCTTGGTTACCCTTCAAGGTTCTCTTTTGCATCGTAGACATCACTCATGATGTTAGAAAACATTTTCGTTTTAATATCAATTCATGTCTCAAGAATAGTAGTTTCAACTTTATTTGTCACTTTCTTTCTCACATAACAATCACGTATTTCCACATGTCATTTATTTACAAATTTATCCATACATCACAACAATTACACATAATTCACATCACAAGGCTCAATGGGGCTTACAAGGATGGATATTCTTGGATACCACTCGAGGCCCTTCTCTAAGGACTCCTCCATACAGATAAGAATAATCATAGAATGAGGGGAAGAATGGATTAATGGCTGTCCCATACCAGTCCCATTCACAACCCCTTTCAAAAATAATTCCCCAGCGCATCTACTCCCCTATACGACTTGCCAGGGAACCCCTCGGGATATGACAGTTTACATATGTCACATTACACCATGCTTACCAGCAGTTAGAAAACATTAAGAAAGCCTCAATTGAAACATAAAGTCATAATCCAACAATTTAATAAACTAAAAAATTATAAATTTGAAAAGAAAACCAAATAAAGATCAATCGCAGCTGCATTTAAACATTCCAATCTTAATTCAAAAATGAAATTAAATAAGTCCTTGAGGCAATTCGGACTATAACAACCTTCAAGTGGCTAAATAGCCTAATACAATAAATAGAAAAGTCCACATTGTTGGCACATAATAAAATAAAACATCAATCAAGGATTACCAATAATTCATATTCCAACAATAAAAACTGCACATTACGAGAACCACGTGACTTGATAAGCCACCTAAGGGGAGGAGGGGAATGGTGGTTCTCTAACCACATAAGTATAATAGCATGCAATAATCCGGTGGTCCCTGACCACATAAATATGAATAATTGGTGGTCCCTGACCACATATATATGCATCACTGGTGGTCCCTGACCACATGAATTTGAGTCACTGGTGGTCCCTGACCACATGAATTTGAGTCACTGGTGGTCCCTGACCACATTAATATGAATCACTGGTGGTCCATGTAATTCCATCCTTTACCCATGGGTTATAAACATCAAGGAATAGGTTCTCACTATGAACCAACAGTTGTGGCTCTCATATGTGGGGGAGTAGGCCACGATCAACATCCATGGGAGGATTACAATGACTCGACATAGATCCTTTATCAAGATTAGGGACAACGCCCTGAGCTCATAATTTCCCGATGGGAGAACATGTGCCTCTCAACCCCTATTTACACTAGCTGGCATCACACTCCCATAAGGGGGGAACCAAACACTAGGGGTACACATTTAACATACAAATAAAACTAACACAAAGGAATACATCACATTTCATTTAATAGACACACTTATACACTTAACACATTTATTTGAACTCACAACTAGCTAGCTTACCTAAAGGCCATCACAAAGGGCACATATAGGGGATCGTACTAGACATCCACTACCCTTATCCCAAGTTAGATACCCTGTATCTCATACTTGGGGCACAACATAATTATTGGTTTCACTTTACATGACATAACCAAACACACTTCACAAAATTCACCATAGAACAAGGGCAACAATCATACACATATTTTATTTTCTTTAAACAATATTCACATTGTTTATCCTTTTATTAGCATCTATCTATTTTCATATTTGTAAAATAAATGGCCATATAATTCACAATTGTAATCTAGGTAATACTCAATTTTCTTACAATTAACAATACATGGTACTTCACGCTTCCCATCTTATGGACGTCACATTTATGATCAAGATTGTTTTTTTTTTCTACATATATCCATACTATTCTTCCTCTTTTATTCAATTGTATTTGTTATGTTTTTTGACATATCAATATGAGTAATTCCACTATATTTTTCACAACATGCTAAGGAAAATTTCTCACTTAATAAGGAAAGTAGTCAGTCATTTTCATTCGAAACATTGAAATATGAGAAAAGAAAATACATTTAATGCGTAAACCACATGATAACTCATGGAATAGTAATTCTCACAACCATTTATATATTTTACAATTCTTGCATTTCACTATCTAAAGTTGAACTATTTACTCACATGTTATAATCATCATTGTTAAAATCACAATTCCATTTAACCTCATAAAAATGCATAATGAGTAGAAGTATTGAAATTTCTATCTACCTTTGAGCTTTCTCCTTTGCATTCAGGTGTAAATAATTTTACCTCAAGGAGTAAGTATGGTCAATGGTATATAATGCACATTAGTTGAAAGTTTTACACGTCTACTTTATGTCTCTATCTATATAGTTTAACTTTCCACACCATGAATCATGCATAATTCATTACTCAATTTATAGATCATACAATTGATTATTCAATCCTTGCATGCATAGAACCTTCAAGGTCAACACCTAATTGATTACATTATTACTTCCTTTTATGAAAAGTTTCCTTTCTTATTTTACCAATAAGTCTTTAGTTCTAGCTATACATAAGGAAGTAGTTATGGTGTGTGTCCTAAGTAACGTTGTAACTCCAAATGAATATTTGAAAAGGTCTCTTCTCCAAGGTTTTAGACACATTTACTAGAAGGAAATTATATTTCACATTACCTAAATCAATTTCCACTAATCTTGACACAGTTGTAACTTTCTATATATTCTCGCCATTGACTTGAATCCTAGAAATCATGTTGGTTTGTTAACTATTTAATCCTTGAATAATAAGGGTTTGTTAGTTGTTATAGTTCTATTGAGTTTACTAGGTCATCATTTACTTGCACATGTGCTTATATAACTTTAAAGTTTCACCATTTAAGTCAAGTTGAAAATTTTGATTTTGACCACTTTTCTAAATTGGAATTATTATATAATGCAAGACTTTGATTATTAGTTGACGTCATCATCCATGAAGTTGTTACCTTCTAGATGCAATACAAAACATTTGTTGCTTCATGACATCAACCCATATACACTTATATGTAAATCAAGGTCTTTGGGTAATAGGTTAAGACCTAGGAGAATCATGGTCTAAGGCATACGAGATATAAGTTCATGGGTGTATTATCACCAATTTGTGGGTTCAAGCCCTTTAATTTATGCCTAACAAGCTTCACCTTAAGGGTTTGGTCTCAATTTTTGACAAGATTTTAAATCTTGCTATATGTGTAATTGAATTGCACATGATACATAGTTCAAGGGTTTTACATTTAGTCAATTTAAGTGTTTAGAGATTTAAACTTATCTAATTACAACCTTCAACATGTTAATCCCTTTTGTGGTTCATAAAATTCTCTCCTTTTGACTAGTTGCAGTTTTTTTCAAGTATAGTTATGATACATGTTCCCTCCTTTATTCGTGTTAAGGTTTCTATAGGAAAATATGTTGCTTCCTAAACACCCATAACTTTGAGAAGTCACATTATTATTGTTTTTTTTTGTTTTTTTTATTTTAAGAATATAGTCTTAAGAAGTTGATAAAATAGTACACATTATGATGTCCTATTAAACTATTCACACATTTTATATAATGACCATGCTTAAGTAACTCCATTATATCTTTTTCTAAGGTATAAGAAAATTTAATGTCAAAAAGCTAGATTAATGCCATAACCTTTGTTAACTAGCTCAATATGATACTCTAATCATTCACCTTATTTAATTAAAACAACATACCATGTTTAGATTGAGTTTATTTTAAAAATTTGAAAGTTATTTATTAAATACTTTCTTGACCCATCTATAATGGTTGATTCTTGATCCTTTAGCATTTACAGTCTGACTGAGTTGGATAATTACCACTAAGTTTTTGCTTACTAAACCATTTAAATTTTTTTCAATATTTTATTTTAACTCACATAAAGAGGTTTGCACATTTGTTCATGCACACATAGCACTTAAAGCTCAAATTATCCCCAGAGTTCCCTAGGGTTGCAACCTAGGGCTCTGATACCAAGTGTCATGCCCAGAAATTTCACAAGAAAAACCCCACAATTTTTACAAATGTTAAACTAAATATCAGCTTTAGTTGTTTGAGGTGCAACATTAACTATGATATGAGTTGAGCACCCAAATGAGAGTCACTTCTCAAACTCAAGCGTAAAAGTTATCTATATAGAATTTTCTTGCCAAACATTGTTAGGGTTCGCTTGACACACACTATCTTATACCCTCTTGGGTCATCTAGATGACAAGAGTCTTGGATTGAAATTGGTGAGTCTTATAAAACTAAAGCTTACTAGATCTGCTTGTGAAATTCAACCAAAATATGGTTATAACTACTTAGGTTAAATGGATCATAAACAACCACCAACCCTTTTGTTAACATCAAAAGCACTAATATCATTCACAACATTAATATTATGGATATATATAACAAGCATGGGGACTATAAATTCCAATAGCTAATCCAAGTATCCTAAATAATTCGCCCAGTAACCACTTGATCACTTGACATTAAAATTAGTACTACTCTTGTTTATTGTACTGCTAAGTTTTTTTTTTACCGTTACTCTTAATGCTTCAAATAAAGTGATTGTTGATATTAATGTTCCTTTAAACTCGAAAGATGGGATTTATTATTATTGTTAAATCTATTTGAATAATTGTCAAATATTCGAATTCATATCCATAATATAATAAATAGTTAATTTCTTTGCACATATATATTCCATTTTCCTTACGAAGTAATTTAAAATTATTATGAATAAATCATTATTATAATAATTTAAAATTATCATAATAATAATGATTACCTTTTTCAATTAAGTAAATTATTTCCTATATATATTTTATATATATTATTTAAAGAAAAACAAAAGAATATTCATTTTTATTTTTTTTAAAAAGGTATGCTAAAAATACTCAACCCTTACTTACCCTTAAAAGAATATATTTTGCATACCCTTACTTTATTCTAAATTAATATGAGTGGGGATATATTCTCTTATTCTTTAAAGGGATTATTTAAACGTGAAGATTAGAGAAGACTTTTAAGAGTTGAAATAAATGGAGTAGATGTGGAGCTCCAAACATGGAAATTTTCCAACGCCTCTCTCATTACAGTAAACTTGCCACAGGAAAAATTTCCTTTGTAGTTTTTTTTTTTCATAATGATTAACTTTATCTTCTACACACTAGCATGTGATACAAAGACTTATTGTATGGATATATATACTCTTGAGCATGGGGACTATAAATTGCAATAGCTAATCCAAGTCTCCTAAATAATTCACCCAGTAACCACTTCATCGCTTGACATTAAAATTAGTACTACTCTTGTTTATTGTACTGCTAAGTTTTTTTACCATTACTCTTAATGCTTTAGATAAAGTGATTGTGATATTAATGTTCCTTTAAACTCGAAGGATGAGATTTATTATTATTGTTTAATCTATTTTGATAATTTTCAACTATTCAATTCATTTCCATAATATAAATGTGAATTGTTCTTTTGCACATACTTATATTCCATTTCCTTATGAAGTAATTTAAACAGAATTATTATAAATAAATCATTATTATAATAATTTAAAATTATCATAATAATAATGATTACCTTTTTCAATTAAGTAAATTATTTCCTATATATATTATTTAAAGAAAATATATATATATATTCATTATTTTTTTGCTTTTAAAAGGTATGGTAAAAATACTCAACCCTTACTTTACCCTTAAAAGAATATATTTTACATACCCTTACTTTATTCTAAATTAATATGAGTGGGGATATATTCTCTTATTCTTTAAAGGGATTATTTAAACGTGAAGATTAGAGAAGACTTTTAAGAGTTGAAATAAATGGAGTAGATGTGGAGCTCCAAACATGGAAATTTTCCAACGCCTCTCTCATTACAGTAAACTTGCCACAGGAAAAATTTCCTTTGTAGTTTTTTTTTTTTTTCATAATGATTAACTTTATCTTCTACACTAACTACGTTCTAAAGATATTATTGTTACGAATTTCCCAAATCACTAATGTGTGAACAAAATTTACGAATGCTTAGCAGAAAGGGGCTAAGATCCATCCCTCTAGAAAGTGATACTAATGCAAACATGTATAACATTGCTAACTCTATGGTTATCAATAATTTAGGATTCAAATTTAATATAGTTATCCCTGAGGCAGATATACCCCTATGATTCCTGATGAAAATGATGTTAATCCATGTTCTTTCACATTTATAATTGATGAATACCATTTACGTACAGGATGGTGTAGAAACTTAAATAAACTTTCCAATACCACTGGAAGTTGTCATAGCTACAGCACTTGAATATGGAACCTTTTAAGCTTAAATTATTTTCTGGTACCTTTCTACAGTCTGTTACAGCTGCGACACTTGCATATGAGAGTGTAAAATCCTAAATAGCCTATGTGGTGTTGTATCCGGTTTAGAGTTTATAAAAAATCAAGAAACATAAAAAAATAAAAACAATTGTACACACATATGTGTACGTATATACATACATACATACACACTCATATATACACGCAGACATACATGCAATCCACAGAGCAATAGTGCAAAACTAATTAGGTAGGGAAGAAGTCTTCTCTTCATTATATAGGCATTAAAAGCTGCACCGAATTATTGCACGGGGATGAATAATCTGAAATGGGAAATTTACTATAAGAGGCGTTGTTGGAACATTCTAATTTCCACTGGTTATTGTATAGCAGTCTCTTGAATTGAAACAACGTTATATATGCAATGTAATAGTTTATTATATGATAGGTAAAAGATGTATTGTATAGTGGATAAAACAAAATGTACGCCAATGTTCTGGAATCTTCCTAGACTTCCCGTGATCTTCGAACTCCTCTATTTTCTGGAACCTTCCAACTTCTCTATAAAAGGAGGACCAATGTAATGCATTTTGCAATCAATACAATCAGTTTGTGCAGCAGCACGGTTCTGAGAAGTGTCCTGAATTTTGCCTCCGCCCACTCACATAGTGGTATCAGAGCTGTAAGGAAGGATCGCTGGCTGTGCAGAGTTTGTCAGGCTGGAGAAGTATCAGTGCCTAGTTCGACCAGACTGCAAGTAGGAGATTGCTGTTCAAGCTACTGAGGGTTGCCAAAGTCTGAAGACTGGAGAGAAGCTGATCGCAGCAGTTTATGAGAAGCTGTTATTAAGGAGTGTTGCCCAGTTTGCCAAGAGGATAGCAGCCAATCAAGTAAGCTGTAGTTTTTATCATTTATTATTGCCTAGTGTGCTGTAACATTGTTGATATTTTATAAGAAACTGCAGATTTTGGAAGTGGCCGTCCAAGTTTGTTAGCTGCAGATATTACAAGAAAGATTGCTGCCTAAGGAAAAGTTGCTGCTGGGGAGATTACAAGAGGAGATAAGCTGTATGCATCAGTCAGAGACAATATCAAGAGCTGATAGCCTAGAGTCTCAAAGGTGTGGTATTTTATTGTGGGATAAGATCTGTAAGGATTAAGTTGTAACTTAGCTTGATCTTGAGTCGAGTATTTTTAAGTATCAATTGGTTTGGGTGAAGGTTATATATTTAATACTGGGCAGCATATGACTATGTTTTTGGCATGATTTTTGTTAACAAATTTAAAGTCTAAGAGTTAAAAGTAAAAAGAGAAGATTTTGAAGATCAGTTTTTAAGTTGAAGAATATTGTAAAAAGAGTGCAAAATGAGTGTAGAGGTGCAGGTGTTAAAATAGTCAAGTAATAAACATTTAAGTCTTGAAGATTGGAGGCATACAAAGAAGTGGAGTAGCTAATCATTTGACATCATGGCATCAGGAAGTAATTTTTTGCAGCCCCAAATCCCATATTTTACAGGTAAAAATTATGATAATTGGGCAATTAAAATGAAAACACTATTTCGTTCCCAAGATTTATTAGAAATGGTTGAAAGGGGATTTGTAGAACCACAAGATGAATCTCAATTAACTAGAAATCAAAGAGATGAGCTTAGGGATAATAGACGAAAGGATGCAAGGGCTTTACAGCTTATGCAACAAGGCATAGATGACACTATTTTTGCTAGAATAAAAGGTGTAAATGCATCTAGGCAAGCATGGGAAATACTTGAAACTGCATATCAAGGTACATCTAAAGTAGAAGTAGTCAAATTGCAATCACTTAGAAGGGATTTTGAAAATCTTGAAATGAAAGATTCTAAGTCAATAGATCAATTCTCAGCCCAAGTTATGAATGTTGTTACTTAGATTAGAGCAAATGGTGATGAATTGTCAGATCAAAAGGTTGTTGAAAAGATCCTTAGAAGTTTGCCTAACAAATTTGATAATGTTGTGGTTGCAATTGAAGAATCTAAAGATCTATCTCAATTGTCTATAGATGAGTTGTTTGGGTCATTGTTATCTCTTGAATATAGGCTAAACAAGAACAACAATGTTTCATTAGAAAATGCATTCAAATCACAAATGACATTTGGTAGAGGCAGAGGAAGAGAAAATTTTAGAGGAAGAGGACAAGGAAGAAACAATTTTCAAAGAGAAGAAGGAAGAAGCCTCAATTCAGGAGAAAGGCCAAGACAAGGATTCAAGCCTAGAGGATGTGGATATAATCAAGCATCACAAAGGGATGATAAGTCCAATACCCAATGTTATTATTGCAAAAAGTTTGGACATTTTGCAAGTGAATGTCGAAAGAAACAAGCATAAGTAGGAAAGCAAAATGCAAATTTTTTAGAAAGTAATTCAGACACATTATTTATCACTTGCCACGTAGCTCAAGAAAATTCAAATGATACTTGGTTTTTAGACAGTGGGTGTAGTAATCAAATGACAGGAAATAAAGATTTGTTTGAAAGCATGGATACTATAATTAAATCAAAGGTAAAATTGGGCAATAATGATACAGTGGTAGTCATGGGTAAAGGTGTAGTCAATGTAATGATAAATCATGGTAAGAAGACTATTCATGATGTATACTTTGTTCCTGGGTTGAAGCATAATCTTATAAGCATTGAACAACTTGTGCAAAAGGGTTATAAAATCACTTTTAACAATAATGTTTGCACTACATTTGATTTACCTCCTAGTAACATGATAATTGCAAGGGTTGAAATGACAAAGAATAGGATTTTTCCACTAAGGATGAGAAATGAAAAGATAGGAGGGTTTGAAGCAAATTTTAAGGTAACTTATCAAGATCAAACATGGTTATGGCATTTAAGATATGGACATCTTAATTTTAAATGATTGTATTTGTTGCAAAAGAAGAAAATGGTAAAAGGACTACCCCCAATTGAAGAACCAATAAGTTCATGTGATAAATGTATTTTGGCAAAACAACATAAGGAAAGTTTTCCAAAGGGAATGTCATATAGAGCATGTGCACCTTTAGAGCTTATACATACAGATTTATGTGGCCCAATGCAAACACCATCATTAGGGGGAAGCATTTACTTTTTAACTTTCATTGATGATTATACTAGAAGGACATGGGTTTACTTTCTTAAATATAAATCTGAAGCATTTGGAAAGTTCAAAGAGTTCAAAGCATTGATTGAGAAATAAAGTGGCCTATTCATTAAAATATTAAGATCCGATAGAGGAGGAGAATATAAATCAAATGAGTTCTTAGATTATTGTAGGTACCATGGTATAAAGAAGCAATTCACTACAAGTTACACACCTCAGTAGAATGGTGTCGCAGAGAGGAAGAATAGAACAATAATGGAGATGACAAGAAGCATGTTAAAAGGTACGAATCTACCTAATGAATATTGGGCTGAAGCAGTAGCTTGTGCCATGTATATTTTGAACAGGTGTCCAACAAAGAGCGTAAAAGACAAAATTCTTCAACAAGCATGGAGTGGTAAGTACCAAAGTGTATCACATTTCAGAATTTTTGGATGTATTGCATTTGCATTTGTGCCAAAAGAAACAAGGAGTAAATTGGATGATAGAGGTGAAAAATATATTTTCATTGGTTATTGTGAACATTCAAAAGCATATAAGCTGTTTAATCCTATCACTAAAAGGGTCATTGTAAGTAGAGATGTTGTATTCAAAGAAGAAGAATCTTGGGATGGTAGTATAGATAAATCAATCTTAGTTGGTGCATCAATACCTCATGATAATGAAGAAGAAAAAGATCAAGAAAGTCAAGATAATCAAACTACTATACAAGAGGGTTCTCCATCAAGAACTCCACAAAGAGAACAAGGTGAATCATCAAACTCACAAATAGGTAATGATTCTAATCCTCTACTTGCATCATTAAGACCAAGAATTAAAGAAAAGAAGTTTAAGAGTATGCAAGAAATTTATGGTCAAGGAGATGAAATAGATTTGCAATCAAATTTTGCTTTATTTGCTCAAGACCCTATTTATTATGAAGAGGCAATTAAAGAAAAACATTGGGTTAATGCAATGAATGAAGAGATAGAATCAATAGAAAATAATGACACATGGGAATTGGTTGATTTTCCTAAAGGAAAAGAATGCATAGGAGTAAAATGGG
>VDFB02284082.1:0-13042 GCA_007258455.2 Sequoia sempervirens | reverse complement strand
TTCATTCACAATGACCTTTCCATGCAAAAGATAAGCTTCCATCCTCCTTGCCAGGAAGATAGCCCACCATAAGAGACCCCTATTGGCTGATTGTTGCATTCCTATGCATGCGAATACTAGTTAATATTACATTCATAACAAGTGTTATGTTATTCATCATTCTAGATACATCCATATACCTATGGATGGCAACCACTATTCAACATACTAAAGTTTGTCTATAATCCAAAGTTCACTGGAAAGAATCTTAACCCAAAAAAATATAAAGAATTTGTGGTAAGGATTCATTGTCATCCTAGCCTATTCAATGGAACAAACTTAATCTGGAAGGAAATTTTTTGAAAATTGCTGCAATTTATGGGGTTGGGAACATGCATTGTGATAAAAAAAGTAATGTGTAAGGAAAAACTCTTCACCTAGAAATTTACGTTTAAATGTCATGCACTATACAATACAACACTATAGGATTGGAAAATCCATATCCACTCTTAAATATTATTTTCTTATCTTTTGAAAAAAAAAAAGTAGTCATTATTGTTAACTTCTTAAAATGAATTTAAAAAATAGTTTTCTTTTTATGAAATGTACCAATTTTGTTCTATGTTAAATTTTTTAAATATTTTCAATAAAAATTAAATATTATTTTAATAGTATTTTTGGGAAGATAAATATGAAGTGTAATCTGAAAGCAAAAAATGTGATTACAATTTAAAATAACATTCAATTAGGGTTAGGATTAGAGTTTTGATTAGGGTTATATACTAACACTTGCACTAAAGAAGGTTCAAGGATGATAGAAAACTATATGTATGTTAATATATTAGAGAGTACATGTTTGTGCATGAGTGTTAGGTGATGTGCTGCAAATTCTAGTTGTATATAGTTGGATTAAACAATTAATAATAAGTGCTAAATAATGAAATGAAATAAACATAAACAAATCTAGATTTTTTTACTTAAAAAGAACAAGTATATCTGATTTTGAAATATTTGCATATAGATTCAAAATATAAAGCAATGCAAATGAAAAAAAAAAGTTGTCATAAAATTGATTAATAAAATTGTAAATGGAAATGGTATATTCCATCCAATTGAAAAATCAATATTTATCTAAGAGTTTGGAGGATTTGACCTGATATTTTAGAGGTTTTTACCATTCAATGGTAGTTGGTTTACCATTAAATGGTAGCTAAATCTTGTTTTTCATGACTCGAGAGTGGTTTAGCATGAGACATGTTTCAAGCTCAAACCTTAGATTGTATGTAGCCTGTCGGCTAATAAACGAAATAATATTTTTGAAAATTATGTCTTGATCTTCACACTATATGTAACCTATTGTAAACGAAATAAAATTTTGGAAAATTATGTCTTGATCTTATTAGATAATTTTTTGTAAATATAGATATACTAGTTACTTGTAAATCTTGCGTACAAGACTAAAATCTTAAATTAAATTGATTATTAATTCAAGATAATTTAATATTTTAAAAATTAGAATATTTTTCTTTTAAAATATTCTAAATTAATATATTTCTATAAGAAATATTATACTAGAAGATGCACTTAAAGGAGGTTCAAGGATTATGTCAAGAGAAAATTATATGTATGCTAAAATGTTAGAGAGTATAATTTATTGCATGGGTGCAATGTGTTGCAAGTTCTAATTGCATGTGGTTTGGATTAAATAATTAATAATAAATGCTAAATAATGAAATTAAATAAACCTAGACAAATCTAGATTTTTAAATTGGATATTATGTGATTTTGAAATATTTGCATGCAAATTTAAAACATAAAACAATGTAAATGAAAAAGGAAAAGGAAAATTTCCATCAAATTGGAAAAAATGCAAATGGAATTAGAATGTTGTCATCTAGGTGGAAAATCAATATTTATGTAACTTCACGCTAACCCCAAAGGACAACAACACAATAATTACCGCACAATTTTTTTTTTTAAAGAAAACATAACATACATGTAATACACATGAAGTCATAACATGAATTTCATTTAAATAGATTCATTAACACATACATCCCTTGGGGTACATGAAGAGTCATTATGCAACTTAGATCCATACAACAACAATAAAGAATAAAATCCAAAGATATAAAGTAAACATAACAAATATAACACATACATGATAAATCATTGATAAGAAACCATCTATGTACATAAATACATGATTAATTCAACACCTTAAATAACAACCACCATGGCCAATATCCACACAAGGTTTAATGTTACATTACATTACAGTACAATGTTTAAGAAGTACAATGATACAAAAGTGTTCCAAGTATGAATGGAACCCATACAACAAGATAACATGATACAAGTAAATAGAGAAATACAAAGTATCATAACTGGCTCCAAGATAAATACAACACTGGAGTCACTGCAACAGCACCAATCCGCGACCTCTCGATCCTTGACTGGGGACCCAATGGGGTGCTTAGCACGTTCCACCACCATGTGAGTCCGAAGACCCACCCCATGTGCTAGGAGCTAACAAGAAAGAGACCTCAACCAAGAACATCCAACATGGAACCACAAGACTCAACAACATACAAAAGTATCATAACACTCAAGAATTACAATGACATAATCAACCACCTCCAAGAGCCATAAATCTCATCACATAAATCAAAACAATGACCAGTAAACAAGTAACCAAAGGATGATCATGAAACACATCCAAATCAAACTGAATTAATAAACATAATACAATTCCAAATTGCAATTAAACAATACAATAACATCATAACACAGTATCATAGGAGTACAAGGTAATAAGTCAAATATCAATGAGATCATACAAGACCACAAAGTACACCAAAGATAAAACCATAAATCATGTAATACAAAGGACCACTTCCAGAGGATTTCCAAAGAAGCAACATAATAAGAAGTGTTAGAGGAGAGTGTCATCGCATGGCTTAACATGGATTCTCCAGACTACCTATTGCAAGGTGCCGCCTCCATCTACTGGCGTATTATCCAGACAACCAAGTGCTAGGAGCTGCCTCCATCTATGGTTATCCAGGCTACCTATCTCAAGGAACCGCCCCATAGGGTTGCTCATGTGGAACCATTCCCTTTCGCGAAGACAAGGCAATGATCATGCCAACCATGACCTTCTCAATCCCCTTTAGTTTGTGGTAGCACAAAAAGGCGGATGAGGCATCAATTATTTTTTTTTAATGTGATTCTACCCACCCCCTAGTTAATTACTTAGGTTTTCACTTATTAATCACACTCTAACGAGGGCTATCCTGGCGCCCCTTTGTGCACCGACCACCCACTTAGAGCCACTCTCTCTCTAGACACTCAAAACATAAAAACCAAAATCCAAGGGTTGTACAACATCACAAGAGCATTTGATCACAATAGAGAAACTTGCAAGGCATTACCCATCTCGCTATAAACACATAATCAAAATCTTACAATTCTCGTACAACCCTTTCAAAATCCAAATACCAAAACACCTGCCACATCAAAGGAACATAAAGAGAGAACTTTGACCAACCATAAACACAAGCCTCTGGAAGATTCCCAAAAATTTTACACTAGGGTTTCCCCATCAAAGAACTGACAACAATTTTTTGCAAGGCCACAAGAACTATTTTAAATTTACATATAATGAGTGAATACACCAAAATCAGATAAACAACTCCATTCAAACAACATCAACAACCTTGATATGAACTAAATTGGAAATCCAAGGGAAACCTCTATTTTCTCCTCTCAGAATACCCATAACTCAAAGGACTTTTCAATTTGGCTCATTAACAACTTAAGCAGAATCATCAATCATGACAAAGATAACATTAACCGATTTACCACTTAGGGCAAAGAACCAAAAGAAAACATATGGGTTCCCAACGAATAACAACATACATTAATTGAGAGAAAATTCCCAACTCAAAATCAACTCATGAAAAGTCACATCGAAAGGATCCATAAAACCACACATGCTAATACAATATATCCATTCATTCAATAAGAAGTAACTTGAACAATCTAACAAGAACATTATTTTAAAGATCAATCATTCTCAACATTTAAGGATATCACAATATTGCGAAGTGAAGATATAATCTGATGTTTTTAAGCCATAAGACACTAATCACAAATCAACAATGGTGTCACCTCAAATAGGGAAACGAAAAAGAAAATCAACCTTTAATTCAACAAAATCACTTAATAAAACCAAAAGCCACCAACTAGGTATTCCCCAGGAGACCTCAATTTTCTCCTCACAAGAACCCCCTTATAGTGGTACACAAATCATTTTCATAAAATCAGCAACATAGCAATAACAACAATTATCTATCCGTAGTTCCAAATAAAAGAAACCAACCTACTTAATGACTAAAGCAATTACCATCTCAAGATTCTAAATAAGTATCCATAAAGAGGACTTACAAATCAACCATTAAATGAATATAAAGGAAGTCAATTTTCAAAAGATTAAAATCCCATTTCACCAATAGACTATCCAATTCAAGAATACCCTAATCAATCTCTAACCATGCCCATACATTTAAATTTCTCCTTTCATCTATCAACATAATTGAAGACTACTTAATAGTTGGGTAGTTAACCCATTATTATTTCATAACTACTTATGTCCAAAACATTATTTCCACTTTCCTTTCATCCTACTAACTCAACACTCACTTCCAATATTTAAATTAATTGCGAAAACTTAAAATCTTAAATTTATCTAAATAAATTTACACACAACATATTTATTTATTTGTATAAGACAAGGCAGTGATATCGATTATTTGATATGGGCGATAGCGGTATTAATACCAATTAAGGTATAATGCAGCAAGAATAATGAGCAAAAAAAATGAATATATAAAGAAACTAGTGATATATTCCATCAAATGGCAGTAAGACAACAAAACTATCGAAAGAACAGATAAGAATGCCTTACCTAATTAGTGATTCTTAAAAAACATGTCAAAAGGAATCAAAAGCGCAGTCAAATGAAATATAATGGATGGGATGGCATTACATTCTAGAGACAACGGTGGCGAAGGACCACTGTGCTGGGAGGAAAAGACTTCGAATACCATCAGGGAATACATGCAACAATCCTCAACTTCATACGCAATTAATCGAATACCAGCCAAAGAGTTAAATAAGAATGTCATAGAAATAGATCTTAACATAAATAGCTTACAACTATTATAGAACCACCGAAATAGAAGAGGTACAGTGAGCCCTAAGGTAAAAGTATATACTTCAGGTGCGGCATTGTGACAGGTTTCAAAAGAATTAGAGAGTCTGTATAAATCTATAAATTTTCTGTTATGTTCAAGTATGCGGCTGAGATAGGTTTTCACGGAAATAAGAGAACTTATTTAATTTACTACACGTTTGCAAGTCCAAAAGTTGCGGCTGTGATAGGTTGCCAAAAGTTTCAGGGAGGCTATTTAATTCTGTACAATGCCTCAACTCTAATTACTGTAACAGTGACAGATTGCCAAGTGTATTAGAAAGTGAATGCAGAATTTGGAAATATTGCCATCTACTTGAATTAATATCAAATCCCAAATGTTCTCCTCAAGACCAAAGGAAGAAGATAGGTGAGGTGCAAATACGTGGCTTGGGAAGAGGAGAAATAATGTTCAACTTTTCTTTTTTTCTTAAAGCATTTCTGTTTGGCAGCGAGTTTCCAGAGACGCGCTCAAGTTGATGTTTGGAAATTAAGCTTTACCACGACCAATGAAAACTCTCTATTTTATGACAAAATCTTATTTTCAAAAGCTACAACTGTGATAGATTGCCAGAAGAATCAAACAGGTTAATTAAATCTTTAAACTTCCTATCAAGATCAAGCGCTACAGCTGAGACAGGAAATTATGCGCAAAATGCTAAGGCACAGATGAGGCTCATGAATTGTTTGACAGATTGCCACAAAGAAATGTGACCTCCAAGACAAGGCACGAAGACTATCTGATAAACCACCTCACAGAGATTTCAACGCCTAGAAGAAAATGATAGAGGGATACACGCAAAGAATATACGTCCTAACATGAGATACAAACAACAACACACTAGGAAAGAATGATACAGACTTAAGGGGCTCCTAATGCAGGGTCAACGGTTTGGGAGAAAGGCGTCAAACCACAAGAAAACATAGACTAGATTAGATGAGACAGCTAAGCAACTTCAAAATCCAAATTACACGGAGACCATCATAAAACGAATCTTCCCATCGAATGAGCAAGAGAAAGAGGTATTGACCTCCCAAAGCAAGGAAATTCATCCTTAACACAAGGCAAAACCAGAAGATCAATGCAACAAAGATTAAGTTGGGAGAGGTATGCAAAAATTGAGATTTTATCCTCCAGAAAGCGGCAAAGTAGCCCACTGAACAATTTGCATTTTTATTTACAAAGCGAAAAGCAAGAACTCATGGATTGATCGACAAGGCCCATAACTTAAAAGTAGATTCAAATCTATTGAAATCAAACCGATGCAACAATTTCCAAACAAGATATATATAAAAATGGTAACCGGTAAGAATGAGATTGTGGCTCTTCGAGTAAGTCACCTACAGAAATTTCAAGGATAGAAAAGAATCTGGCTGAGTCATTGCCATCCCATCTTTACAGTGCGATTTAGCCTATTCAACCATATTGAAAAGTAGACCCAGAATACCTTGAATGCTATATGATTTTACCCTAACTGAAGAAATTGGATCTTTGATGAAAATCCTCAATTCACTACTGCATCCCAAGGACTCCTTTCCCCAATTTGTTTCAGGCCCGAAAGAGAGCGTACCCCCCATCAACACCCCCAAATTTTCTTTTTATTGTCCTGATCTCCCCCCAGAGATGACTCTTCAATTCCTAACTGAATGTCTTTTCACATTCCCCATAACCGAAACTTGAATTTCAAATAATATTTATTTGCATGTTTTTTATTTATTTCACACAGAAATAATAATAAAATCTTATTTTTATTGCATACGAAGTATAATAATAAGGAAGTCATTTAATTTTTTTTATTGCACTATTATTCATTACCTCCACAATCATTTATTTATTTATTTATTTACTTAATTATGATATTCAAGTTTGATTTATTTAATTCATTTTAAATATTAATAATATTTTATTAGAATTTATTTCGTCACATTGCTTACCATATTAACATTATTAACTTATCAATTATAATTAGGTACCATGTAATACCCCTCCTCTTACTGTTTGGATTTATTATTTTTCAATGCGTTCATTTGCTACTTGTAACTATGATGGTACTGCTATTGTGTGATTTGGTTAGTTAGACTTTTGATGATACTGTTATTCCATTAGTAGACACGAGCATTTCATATGACATTGTGGTTAGTAATGTTAGTTGATTTTCAGAAATATATTATGATGCAATAATTTAATGAATTATGTTAGGAGATGAATTGTTAGTTTAGAAATGTTATTTTAACAGATAGATTATGATTGTTAGAATAGGTGTGATGAAGGACAATATAGCATCACTCATTCGCGAGTGCCCTATTATGTTACGATTCCTTCTCACAATACAGTGCTTGATTTAATGCTTTGATTATATATATATATGTGCACATGTACACGACTTCGTTTGTATGCAGGATTTGCAGGTACAAGTCTCGATTCCACCTGCTTCGGCAGGACAGGGCGAGCACCAAATAACCCAATGGTTAAATGTTGAAACAAAGGTGACGATGAAGTCCTCCTGTCCCATGATGTCAGATCGTCTCGTTTGATTGGTATTGTTCTTTGTTGTATTTGTCGTCATTCGTGGGTTGTGTTTGGTATTTTGTCGTATTTTGATTAAAGTTGATACCTTGTATGTTGTGGTGTGTTCGATTTAAATAATGGAAGTGATTGTTTCTTGTTAATGGTAGATTTAAATTATATTCGAATATTCAAATGATTTAATTATTTAAAAAAAAAAAACATATATTACAATTAAATGATAATTATATATTAAATGTGTTTTAATTATTTTAATCAATTATCTGGTGGAGGATAATTATTAAAATAATTTATTTAAATTTAATAAGTAAAGTGATGTGCAAAGAAAGCTGCAAAAACATAAATAAAAACAATAAAACAAATAAAAGAATAAAAAGATTGGGTGAACCAATAAGAATAGAGATCTGAGTAAAAAAGCTAGCTTTTAAAGAATGATTTTCTTTTAATTTTGACTTTTAGATTTTTTGAAGAGATGGACAATATACTTTTATTTAATTGTGAATTTTTGTAAGTCTCGGACACACACACACACACAGAGAGAAGATCAGGGAGATTGAAGTTGCTCAAGTCATTGTTGATGTACTTTTGAATACGAGGAGATTAGTTTTGAATCCTTTACTATTATTTGAGGAGAGTTCTTGAAAGGATTTGGAAGTCTGTTACTGGATTCTTTTATTTTATTCGGAAGAGGGTACTTAAAAAGGGAATTAGAATCTGTACGGGTGTTGATTTAGAGAAGTCTTCTGAACAAAGGATCAGATTCGAGTGCAAGCACAGAATTTTGTAGAGGAAATTTTTGTACCTGGAACGAGAAGCTTTGCGTAGAGGCCATCGGATTCAGCAGTCAACATTAAATTTTTGAGAGCACAGGACTCCAGGTTCCACCCTCTTTCTTCTTTGTTTGTTTTAGATCTGTAAGAAAAAGAATACAAATGTGTGTTAGAATTAATCTTGCTTGTAAAAGAATTTTATTTCTGAAAATTAGATAAGTAGAATATCTGAGAGGAAACTTTTTGATGAAACAGTTGATAATAAATTTTATCTGATGAAAATCCTCCATTTATCTGTAGTTGATTTTTGAAAAACAAATTAAGTTTGACTTCATGCTATATTTATTTAAATATATGAATATATATATAGTTAAATTATTTTGTGCTTAAATTCGATTGAAACTTGCCCTCTGATTAACTAGCATTTTATTCAACAATGATACTTCTGTCTGGTTAAAATTATTGCTTATGTTCAGAAAAACTTGTTTTATATATATATATATGTAATTTTATATTATTGTTCTTCATTGAAAATTGTTTTGTTTTGTTTTAAAAAAAAAAAAAATTCTTTGAATTGAAATTTATGAAATCCATTATGGTCGTTTTATTTTTGATGCTTTAAAATATATATATATAATAAAAATTTTAGAAAGAGCGAAATCAAAATTTTATATTTAAACAAATTCTTTTTAAAATTAAAAAAATAAATACTTGATTTTGGGGGCTAGAAGGGCTCGGCGGAGTGGTACCCATCTGACCCCTCACGGTGTCTTGCGCACAACAATCATAATGACAGCACATTAGCGCGTGATCATTATAATATCACGCTCCTCTGAGGAGGCAGTAGGAAGCCCTCTCATGCTGGGAGTTCAAAAAATTATTTAGGTTCATTTATTTTATTTTATTTTAATTCTTTTGTAATTAATAAAATTTATATATATAATTTCGTTTTATATTTAATTTATTTAATTTTATTTTTTTAGTATTTAATAAAATATATATATATATATATAGTTAATTATCTTATTAATTTTTTTATAAAGTTATTTATAATATAATTTAAGTTGTTATAAATAACTTTGTAAATAAAATGTTAATGGGTATAAATTATTTTATGTTATATAGATTTTTGTGTATTTGTTCAGTTGGGTTAGAATATTATAAAAATATTTTATGATTATATATATGTATTTGGTGGGTACATTCGCAATAAGAGTATAATTACATTCTTTTTTGTTTATTTGTAAGAGTTTTGAGAATTATAAGAAAATGAAATGTTAGTAGATATATATAATTTTTTTTATGTTGATATATATATATAAATATGTAATAAATTGTACTTATTAGTTTAGATAGTATGTAAGCTTAAATATATTGTAATTATTAATTTAGATAGTTGTAAAGTTGGAATTTATTGACTGGGTCGTATTGGTGAAAATTATAAAGTGGGATTTTATGGGTTATTAAGTGCAGCAAAATTATTTATAGTAGTGAAATTGTTATTGTACGTTTTAATTTCAATGGTTTCTCGATTTCCTTGGTCGGAAGTTTTAATGTATCTTTAGATATTTATCAGATGTCTTTTGTTAAGAATTAAATATTTTGACGTAGGATTATTAACTTCTTGTGTTTCTTTATAATCATTTCAAAATTGGAGTGTTTTGTGTGATTGAGTTAATCGTTTACTTTAAGTTATGAATTTACGTGATCTTGTTATCATTTTCCATTGAATTGTTGTAACTTTACTCTTCGATGTGGGAACCTATTGTTGATTTTGTAATCCTTGTTCCAGAGGCTTGTTATGTTAAAATGTATTCTCGATTGGTTATGCTATTGGAGTTATGGTTTATGTTAGGAAGGGTTGAACAGGTTGTTATGGCTTTTGGATTATGAATTATTGCGAGAGGGTTAATGCCTCGTGTATTTAGATTGGTTAATGCTTTATTAATGTTAGTTCAACCCTTGCCTGTTTTGAGATATGTTAAGGGTCATAGGGAGAGTGGCTCTTCGTGGGCACCGGCGCCTCAGTTGGAGGAAGTGCCTGGGGAACCCACGTAAGAGTAGTTAAACAAGTGATAACCTAAAAATAGAATTTAGGGGGATGGGTAGTAAAACATACAAGATAATTAAAACTAGATTCCTCGTCTATGCATTAGGGCTACTGTAGACTAGTGATAGACTGAGTAGGCCGTGGTCGGCAAAGTCGTAGTCTCGTCTTCATGAGAGACTATCGGCTCCGCATTAGCTACCCTATGGTGCCGACGCCTCAGTTAGGAGGAAGGGCCAGGGGATCCATAGATGGGTGTCGGCGCCATAGTTGGAGGAAGTGCCAGGGGATCCCATGAGAGCTATGCGATGACACTCTCCACTAGACATCCTTGTCCTTGTTTCTTGTCGCCTCTGGATATTGTTTTTTATGTTGTTCTGATTTTAGGGCTAGGGAATCCATAGGTGGGTGCTGGCGCCTCAGTTGGAGGAAGAGCCAGGGGATCCCATGAGAGTTATGTGATGACCCTCCCCACTTGACACCCTTGTGCTTTGTTGTTGCCTCTGGATGTTATCTCTTTGTGATGTTTCTTTGAATTCTTGTGAATTTGATTCATGATTGTTAAGTGATAGTACTTCATGTTATCGTGATGAGTTTCTTGGTTTTACTTGTGATGTGATTGAGTACGTCAATGGTTGTGCATTGCATACTTGAGTGGTACTTGTTTTGTATCATGTTGTTGTTGAGTCGGTCGACATTCATGGTCGGGTTCACTTCCTCGTCACCTTTGAGCACGGGGGGTGAGTTACTTGTAATTCACATGGTTGGGTGGAACGTGCTCCGCACCCGTTGGGTTCCCCATCAGCGTCTTGTCTTCTCAGCTTTCCGTAGTGGAGTTGTACCAGTGATCAGTTGTACTTCATATTTCATTATTCTTGTATCAATCCCCATGTTGGGAAATTCAATGTAATTCATGTATCAAAGAAAATTGTAATGTAATATTATATCAATGATGTAATAGTTAGGCTCATATGTAACTCTTTTAAGAGGTTTATCATGGATGTGATTATGCGATGTCTATCTGACTCACATCATGATTATGGGATGTATCATTGTATATGGCTATCATAAATTTAATGGTTATGTTATATTCTTTATCTTTATTCTGTTTAGTTGTTGCGATGTAACCTCGCGTGCCCCAGGGAACCAAGTGTGTTAATGCTATGTAATATGTTATGTGGTTATGTTTTAATGTTATTGCATGTTTACTTTTATTACTTTAAAAAAAAAAAAAATTGTTTGCATTGTGTGTGTTCTCTGGGGTTTTGCGGCCAGTTACATACCAAACAATAGCTTTTCTTGAACACCTTCATTCAAACTTAAGTGCAATTTTAATATTTAATCCTCTCTAATATTTTCTCACTATTAAATTTATTAATCGAATTTAATCATTAAATGATAATTACCTTTCCTCATCCTAGCCGACTAATTTAAATAACTAACTCCCAAACATAATTAAATTAACGTTTATTATTGAATCTAATTCTTTATTTAATTCCAAAAGAAACAGGTAACCTTATAATTAAATTAATTTTATTAATCAAATCCAAACATATTATTAGTGTTACCTCATAACCTTAAAATTAAATTAAATAATAAAATCACCACATCATCATGACATTACTAACAACTATTTACTTGACATCAATGATGACCCGAGAAATGAGGAGACACTACAATTTATCTAGATTTTAAATGATAAGTGATATTTTGGAGTCTTTCACTTGATATTTTGGAAGATTTTAGATTATACAATAGTTGATTTACCTTTTAACTACGAATGAAACCTATTTTTTGGAAAATCAATAATTGGTTGAAGTGTGAGACTTGTTTCAAGCTCAAATATGACACTATGTATAGCCTATTGACTAAATATATATTACCATCACTTGCACCTAAAGGAGGTTCAAGGATTATGCTGTGCCATGCCCATAATTTTTTTGTCAGAAAAAGCCAACTAATTTTTTTTTTCTTTCGCAACATTTACACAACACATCCTTCTTGCACAATGCAACCTCTAATGTCAACATTTATTAGAAAATGTCAAATAGGACATGAGACACAACACAGTTTGGTTGGCTAGGTGGTTGTTGTCACACTCTCTCTTAGCATAGTTTATAAATGTTAATTTAGATTATTACCAATAACTGGGTGAGAAGGGGCTAATGCTTATGATACCATGTCAATTTTAAATTTTAATGAGAACAACTATTTCATTGAATCCTTATCTTGACATAAATAAAAAAATTCTTTAGAATCATAACATTAGTATTAATGTTAAGCTCTATTTGATGTATCAACATTATCCCTTCTATTTTTCCGCCATGCTATTATTATTTTTGAACGTCGGTTGGACATTATGTTGTTTAATCGGGTAGCCTATAGTTTGTAATGGCCTCTACAACTCTTATACTAAGACATGTAACCTTCCCTCCATCAATGATAACTTAAATAATAAATTCACT
>VDFB02284081.1:0-123057 GCA_007258455.2 Sequoia sempervirens | reverse complement strand
TATTCACCGAGACATACATTATTCTAAACATCAACATTTCAAATAAGTACAATAACATTTTCAAATATCATGAGATTCACACTACCCAATATATACATTATTTAACACTTGGAAAGTGTACTTGAAAACACTTGAGAAGATAAATTTCATATCAATAGTTTTTTACTATTTCATAAATATAATAGATCACTCTCATAAACTAAAAAAAACACAAATAATTTTAAGACTTTCAATACATATAATATCTTATAAATCATAATATTTATAAATTTAATTTTTTGATTAATTTAAATATAATTTAGCTATATATATATATATATCTTATTAAAATTGTGATTCAAAATAATCTTCATTGATAATCATTTACTTTTAATAATTTTTATTTTCTCATATTTATACATAATATTATGTTTGTAATTTTATTATGTGCTAGATGTATTAGATGTGTGATGCATCCTTTGATTTGTTTTATCACATATTGTATAGTGAGCTTGTTAAATTTTTAAATAATTAATATTATTAATTTTATAATATTATGTGTATATGTGTTATGTTTGGATTTTTTTAAAAATAAAATTTTGTAGGTTGAATTTTTACAATTTTAAATTTTAAAATAATATTTATATTGGTGAAATTTGTATATTTATGTTATTTTCATTTAGTTTTAGGTATATTTTAAGAGAATGGATTAATATAATTATATATAGACAAATGGTGTAATCTTGTGTGAAGTTGTGTTTGTTTCTTAGTCTTTCATCTATCCCCATTTACATGCATTATGACACATTCAACCTTATCCAATCCATTCCTACACATGTTCTTGTACACTTTGCATATATTGCATCTCCTATTTAGGGACATTTATTCCCCTATTTTCCTTATATTATATGCTTGTCAAACTAACCCCAATATATATATATATATATATATATATATATATATATATATATATATATATATATATATATATATATATATATATAATTCAAAATTTGCCTACTCTCACCCATTTTATTCTTAGGTCATGAGCTAACTTGATACACATTTCACATGATTATTGCTATGTAGTGGTATTTAAAGGTATGAAGTGTGTTTCATTTATCATTTAGTAATCATTCAAAAAATGCTAAGAATTAGAGAGAAAAATCATTCTAGAAACACTTTAATTGGAGCACTACAATGAACTTAAATATACATAATCATTTTAAAGCATCTACATGTCTAAAGATTGTCATCCTCAATCATTTTTATTTTTGTAAAGTTAATCTTTCCAAGACTTGAGAGAACTTGCTCCTAGTGATTGGCAACCTCCCCAAGGTATCTTTCAATACTTTAGTTCTTGATAGTTATAGTTGATGAGAATTTTAGGCAACACAAATTGTAAAAGTCCATAATGTATTGGTTCATTTTTTTAGGTTATAAGGCAAGTTCGTGTGGAAGGTTAAATCCATAACATTCAAAATTGATTATGTGTATGTGAGATCCATCTAACAAATTATGAGAATAATCTCGTTCAATTTCATCTTTCTCCTTCCAACATATATAAAAAATTGTCATTCTAAATTATAATAAAAACAACTATCAATCAACAATCAAAATCAACTAAATACATTTGTTTAAATTATACCTATATTTTAAATCTTTCATAATCTATTTGAACTCTTAATTGAATTAATTATATTATTCATAAAAACTAAAAATCTATTTATATCTTTATAAAATTATTAAAAAAAATTGATATATATTTTTATAATGACTAATGTTAAATAAAGTATAAATGAAGTTTGTGCTATTATACCTCATGCACATTTATAAAGAAAATTTGAAAACATATTTCTTAAATTATTTTAATAATTAATTATTTTAATCAAATGTGCATCCATTGACGAGGTAATTAATTCCCGTGTAAGTTATTTATTTATTTATTTTTAAAAGAATAGTCAAAAGTGCACTCGAAGCTTTCAGAAAGGTTGTTTAGTAAAGGCCTTTTTCTCTACCTGGAAAGAGCGTATAAATTTCCAGCTCATCAGACATATTCCGCGCCCCGCGTTTAATCTCTGTTTGTCTCTCACGACGAAATGCAGAGTTGTGAGTAGCTGGCAACACAGCTGTCCCTTATTTTTCAGTTGCTACATAAAATTGATTCAACCTCCTCTCCCCACAAATGTGATTATGTATATATACATACGCCCCAGCCTCTATATCCGTTTAAAGAAATCCCTTATCCAATTTTGCTCCTCTAAGGTTCAAATATTTGTCGCTACACTACTGCTTTACTTTTTTGCCAAAGCTTCACTTCTTAAGCTCGTTCCGAGTTCGAATCTCGGGCGCCCTCTGCTACCGAACATGGTTAAACCCTCGCCAGAGAAGAAAACCCCAAATAGTATAAACAAGACTCAACCACATTTCAAGGGAGTGAGAATGAGAAAATGGGGGAAATGGGTTTCCGAAGTGAGAATTCCCAATTCGAAAGGCAAAGGCAGGATTTGGTTGGGATCTTACGATTCTCCTCAACAGGCCGCTCGTGCTTACGACTGTGCTGTTTACTGCCTCAGAGGATCCCAAGCCAAGTTTAATTTCCCCGACTCTGTGCCGGAAATTCCATCGGCCTCTTTGCTCTCTCCCGCTCAGATTCAAGATGTTGCAGCCAAGTTCGGCAAGGGAGAATTCTGGCAGGCGCCTTACTGTAACGCCACATTTTCTGGTTCGGGATCGCAGTCGTGTATCTACAGCAAACAAAGTTTAGAGGAGCAGGATTTGGGGCTATTAGATTCACTTCTAAAGGAGGTAGAGAGTTTTGAGTGTCCGATTATAGAGGACTTTCTTCCGCTAGACGAGTTATTAGAGGATACTGATTTTCTCAATGACTTCTTCTCCGCCAGATGAACAGAAGAGTCGTAAGATTTCCCAATTGACATTAATTAACAAGCTTTCCTCGAGAAAATTGTGTTGAAAGGGTGGAGTTTTTTTAAGTCCTCCGGCAACACTAATTCTTTATTCTATTTTCTGCTGTTCCAATTAATTTTGATATTTTACTTTTCTCAGAAGATCGACGAGTTCTTAGAGGATACCGATTTTCTGAGAGTCCTTTTCTCCAGCGGATAGACGGAAGACTCTTCGGGTTTTTCAATTCCCGTTAACTAACGATATTTCCTAAAGAAATCTGTTTTGTATGGGGGGAGTTTTTCAAGACCCTTTACAGCACCAATTCTTTATTCTACTGTTCAAATTAAATTTGATATTTATCATATTTTACTTTGCTGAGAAGATCGGCAATTGCAACGCCCATCCCTTTCCGTTTAAACTTTTCTGTTCTCTTTGGATGTGATGATTTTTTTCATTCTTACAAAGAGAATGTCCACAAAGGGTTACAATTCCAATCCATCCTATGCTAGATAAGTAGTTCTCTTGCAAAAGCTTAAGCAAAAGGAAAGGCCTCTGCTCATGCATATGGGTTAAATTTTTTATGGCTTAATGCTTGTGACTATCTGCAATAGAGGAAGACCATCAAAGTAAAAGAAAGGAAAGTTATAAGAGGAAAGTTCAAAAATAGATTTCAGGTCCTAGAAATTTTTAAGAAAATGGATCTATTTTTTAAATAGCCTCAGGGGTCCAAAAAGCAAATCTTGTTGATCCTATGGTTTCTTCCTACCTAATAAAAAATCATATTGTAGAAACTTAGAAAAGCAAGAAAATGACCATTATTTTTATTTTTTGTAAATTTACAATTTAACTATTGCAAGTACAACAACGCACAACAAAGATAGTGACACTTTTCTCTTCACTAGACATTCTAAAACTTTATCCCAAAATGTGTCTTTGTAAGAATTTTCCCCTGAATACAACTTAAACCATTAATAATTTTTCATTCCATGATGTCGGATACTTTCATACTTAAATAAATGTTTATAAAAAGTCATAACAAACAAAAATAAAGAAAATCCCAAATGTGAAACCTTGTGTTCCTTGTTTCTAAATAATGTGGAGATTGACCTGTTTAGAATATAAATTAACATAAGAAATTAAAGAGTATAATATTTATAATAATGAGTTTTTGTTAACAATTATTTTATACTATTTTTTTATATTCTTATTATCTATTATCTATTATTTATTTATATATTTATAGTTATCTTTATAGCTTTAATAATTATTGAATTTCTTTGTAATTATTTTTATAATTATAGCTCATAGTTGTACAATAGTTGATTTCTTTTTCCATAGATACTGTAATTTTTTTAAAATTTTTATTAATTAATTTTAATCTTATTTACTATCATCTTTATTATTTTTTATATTATTTTAGGTCACTATAATATTCACCATTTTTTTTAATCAAAGTTTTCATACTTATTATAAGTATTTTTTAAAATAAAAAATAAAAAATAATCCACGGTTGCTTAAGGCCAAGTATAGAGAGGCAAAGAATTAAGAATTGGACAAAACATTATGGAAAGGAAAAGAGACTAATGATCATTATTGGAACCCCTCTCAAACTTCACATCTAGATGAAATTTAACATTTTCTTGGATAGGAGCCTTATGGTAGGGCCAAACCAACACAATTTCTCATATCTTATGCTAGAGATCATAGACTATGATGAATGTCTTCCAAATCCATTGTATTCATATTGATATCATTTAAGGTTTTTTCATCAATCATCTATAATTCTTCATCAATGATCCCCTTCCATTTTCATTAGAAAGAGTTGATTATCAAAGTTTTTCAATAATTCCTTGGTAGCAAAAGTTCAATCACACAAGTTCATACATGATTGATATAGATTTTTTTTAAATAACTATTTCCCAAGGATGGTACATTTTATAAAATGAGCTACCAAACTGACATGAATATCACAACCAACCAATGCAAAGATAGTCTCAAACTTTATACAAAATTTTCTAATCTATAACACTTAATAAATATAGTAATTTAGCAAGGACAATATTTTATTAAGACAACATAAATTGAGGATCAAGCATATCAATTCATCTAGTACAACAATTCATTGAATAAAAATTTGACTAAATATACAAAATTTTAAGATCTTTGTAGTATAACAAAGATACAATCAAGTTAAACATAGAATTTAAAAGTAACAAGGATGACCTACTTTGTCTTTCCACTATCTGTGAGATCAATCACATTTAAAAAATATTACATGTATAAAACCTACAAATTCTTAACCAAATGCATCTTAGAGCAATGAGATGTTGAGATAAGGACTCCTTAGTGACCCTATAATGATCATCAAATGTTAGCTTGTATAACTTATTGTAGTTTCAATAGTTTGTATCACAAATCCTAAATTGTTACATTATAATAGTAGCTGCATTTTTTAACAATTTGTATTATAATTTCACTAATAATTATTATAAGACATATTCTCTTTTGTATTACAATTAATTTATCAAGGTTTTGGCATGAGATAGCCATTATGTGACACTTTTTAAAAGTGAGATCATATAAAAAGTATTAAAAACAATGTAATTGTCTGCATTGAAAGTTAAATAAATTTGAAAAATGAATGCATATTACTTTTATTATTTTTCTCTTAAAATTTTATCAAAAACACATGTATATATATTTTTTGTTAAAGATATAACTCAATCCAATTAAATATGTTTTCATGAAGACAAAGACTCTAGTAAAGGGATGGATGTTGGTGGGTGTTATAAAGATAAATAATAACTAAATAATTAAAGAATTCATAGGAATGGGTTGAGCTAATTTTTGTGTAGGAATAAAAAATGAAAAGAGTAGGTTTCTTTATCACATAATTTAGGATAAACACAATGATTTTCTTTACTTAATTTTTAACACATTATGCAGAATTGACACAATTTATAAACCATTTGACAAAGAGGGAACTAAAATATATGTTATATATCACTAATTTCCTCATTATAAATTTTTTCTCCCAACATAGATATTTGTACAAAGAGTTGAGAAAGAGGGGTAATATAGTTTCATAGATTAAAGATTTTTTTAGTCACACTAATATTATTCACTATGTAGTTGGATATTAATTTCTAGACACCTCTCTCTAGGTAACATTCAATTAGCTAAGCATATTCAACAAGTTATTACAATGAACAATTGAAAATATTCCACTTATCATGTGAATGGCATGACTCGTCCACATGTAGGCCAACATACATGGTTTAGACTAGTGCATGCAACATTTTAATGGTTGTTGCTCCGACCATCTCACATCCATCTTTATATTCACCAAGGCTTACATTATTCTTAAACTCAATATTTCAAATAAGTTTAGTAATGTTTTGCAAATATCTCATGAGATTCACACTACCTAATATATATATTATTCAACACATGGAAAATATAATTAGAAAAATTTGAGAAGGTAATTTCCATATCAATAATTTTTTACTATTCCATAAATATAATAGATCACTCTCTTAAACTAATAGAAACAAAAAATAATTTCAAAATTTTCAATACATATAATCTTATACATAATAATATGTGTAATTCTAATTACTATGATTAACTCAAACATAATTTAATCATATATACATTAAATTTTTTTTTTTTAAAAATTAATTAAAATTATTTTTAATAAAATCTATTTAAAATTTGTGATTCAAAAGAAGCTTCATTAATAATAATTTATCTTCATAATTTTTTATTTTCTCATAATTATGTACATAATATTATGTCTCTAATTTTATTATGTTTTAGATTGTTTAGATGTAATACATATTTAGGTAATTATTTTGTGTTGCATGTTTTGATTTGTTTTATCAAGTCTGATAAATTTTTAAATAATTAATAAAATTAGTTTTATAATATTATATATATATATATATATGTTATATGTTGAGATGATTATTTTTTAATAAAATTATATAGTTTGAATTTTATAATCTTTTATTTTAAAACAATTAATATATTATATTTATTATGGTTCAATTTTTGTATATTTATTTTAGTTTTCCTTTAGTTTTTGATTTGCTTTAAGAGTATTGATTAATACAATTATATATCGATAAATGGTGTAATCTTGTGTGAAGTTGGATTTGTTCCTTAATATTTTACCTCTTCATTTACCCACATTATGATGCATTGAACCTTATCTCATTCATTCCTACACATGTTCCTTTACAATTTACATATATTGCATCCCTTATTTCTAGGAGTTTATTCCCGCGTTTTTCTTATATTACATGTTTAAGAAATAACCCTAATTTTAAAAAAAAAATCTTATTCAAATTTTACCTAGTCCCACCCATTTTATTCTTATCATAAGCTAACTTGATGCATATTTCACATGTTTGTTGCTATGTAGTGTTATTTTAGGGCATCCATTATGCATTCATTTATCATTTAGTAATCTCATTCAAAAAAATCTTAGCATTAGAGAGAAGAATCATTCTAGGAACATTTTAATTGGAGCATAAAGATGAACTTAAATCTCCATAATTTTTCCAAGGCTTTGACTTAAGAGAACTTGTCCTTAACGATTTGGCAACCTCCCCAAAGTATTTTCAATACTACCAATCTTGATAGTTAGGGTAGACGAGAGTTTTAGGCAACACAAGTTGTAGAAGTCCAAAGTGTGTTGGTTCATTCCTAGACATTATAACCCATATTCATGTGGAAGGTTAATCCATAACATTCAAAGTTGATTATGCATGCAAGATCAATCTGATAAATTATGAGAAGAATCTTGTTCAGATTTCATCTTTCTCCTTCCAACATACATAAAAAGTTGCAATTATAAATCATAATTTAAAAACTATAAACAAAATGACAACAACTATCTACCAACAATCGAAATCAACTAAATACATTTATTTGAGTTATACCTATATTTTAAAAATTTCATAATTTATTTGAACTCTTAATTAAATTAATTATCATATTCATAAAAACCAGAAAACTATTTATACCTACATTAAATATATATAATCTATTTGAACTCTTAATTAAAATATTATCTTATTCATACAAACCAAAAAAAATATTTTTATTTTTATCATATTATAAAAAAATCAGATAATTTTTTATAAATAACTCGATGTTTAAAAAAAGTATAAATGAAGTTTTTCCCTATTATACCCCATGCACGCTTAACCAAAATAAGAAATAATTAAATTCCAAAAACGTATTACTTAATTTTTTAAAATTATTTATTATTTTAATCTAATGTGTGTCTAATGGTCTAAAGTGCACTCGAAGCTCTCGGTAAGGTCGTTTAGTCATTAAAGCTCGTTCAGTGAACAACTTTTTTTGAAGGCAAATGATTGATGAACACATTTTTTTATTGTAAAGAACGCATAAAGTTTCCAGCTCATCGGACATACTGTGCAACCCGGGTTTAAACTATGTTTGTCTCTACCGACAGAATGAAGAGTTAAGAGTTGCTGGCAACACGACTGATCCACATCTTTCGATCACAGCATACTCAGAAACAAAATTGATTTTTTGTACCTACTTATAGATTCTAACTTCCTGTCCCCACAAATGTGATTATGTATATATACATACAATTCAGCTCTTCTGAGGTTCAACCATTGCCGCTACACTTGCTGCTTACTTGTTTGCCAAGCCTTCACTTCCCAAGCCCGTCCCTAGTTCGAATCTCGGGCGCCCTCTGCTACCCAACATGGTTAAACCCTCGTCAGAAAAGAAAAGCCAAAAGAGTATAGACAAGACTCAACATCATTTCAAGGGTGTCCGAATTAGAAAATGGGGAAAATGGGTTTCCGAAGTGAGGATACCCAATTCCAACGCCAGAATTTGGTTGGGATCTTACAATTCTCCTCAACAGGCCGCTCACGCTTACGACTGTGCTGTTTACTGCCTCAGAGGATCCCAAGCCAAGTTTAATTTCCCCAACTCTGTGCCAGAAATTCCATCGGCCTCTTTGCTCTCTCCCGATCAGATTCAAGCTGTTGCAGCCAAGTTCAGCAAGGGAGAATTCGGGCAGGCGTTGGACTGTAACGCCACATTTTGTGCTTCTAAATCGCTGTCGGGTGTCTACAGTCACCAAAGTTTAGAGGAGCGGGATGTGGCACTGTTAGATTCACTTCTTGAGGAGGTAGAAAGCTTAGAGTTTCCGATTATGGAGGATTTTCTTCCTCTAGATGAGTTATTCGAGGATACTGATTTTCTCAAGGACTTTTGCTCTGGCAGATGGACAGAAGACTCCTCGGAATTTTCAATTCCCACTAATTAACTAGCACTTGCACCCAAAGGAGGTTCAAGGATTACACCGATAGAAAACTATATGTATGTTAATATGTTAAAGAGTATGTGTTTGTGCATGGATGCACTACAAATTCTAGTTGCATGTGATTAGATGAAACTGAAACAATTATTAATAAGTGCTAAAAAATGGCATGAAATAAACTTCAAAAAATTTAGATTTATTCCTTAAATTAAGTATTATCTAATTATGAAATATTTGCATACAAATTTAAAACATAAAGCAATACAAATGAACAACAAATGTTGTCATAAAATTGACAAAAACCACTCTAAATTGAAATAGAATATGTCGAATTACTAAATACTTATTTATCTGGCTTTTATGTGATAAGTGAGATTTTAGAGGCTTTTACCTCATATTTTGGAGACTTTTACCATTAACCAACAACTGTTTGCCATTAAACAATAGCTCAAACTTGTTCTCCGATGACTCAACAACGGTTTGCACATGTGAGATTTGTTTCAAATCTCAAATCTCACACTATATCTTATGTACCAACTAATAAAAATATATTCTATTATTTATTGTAAATATCAGTAATTTGATAGTTAAACACATAATTAGCATCATAAAGGAAAATGGAATTCGCCAGCTTTGAATAGAGAAATTTTGACAAGATATTACACATGCCAGATCCTATTATTAACCGGGTAAGGTTAAATTTCCTTTAATTCTGATAAGTAGGAGGTATTTTTCCACAGCGAGTCAAATTATGATATTGCTATCAGGATTCAACCGTGTAGTTTCGAGTCAAACTCATTGACCCAAGTTTCATGAGTAGGGGTTCAACAAGAACCCATCTCTCATGAATGTTTGAATGGTTCATAAGGCACAACACTTGCTGAAGGTTTTGCAAATGGGGTAACAACTCAAGCGGGCTTAACCTTGGAGAAAACTCCCTGGTTAAGCGCGCTTGAGCTAGAGCGTCTGGGATGGGTGACCTCCCGGGAGGACCAATGCTTCACCTCTGTGAGCATCACCTAGATGCAATGAGTGCTAAGTGGACCATTCGATATCATGAGAGATGGGTTCTTGTTGAACCCCTACTCATGAAACTTGGGTCAATGAGTTTGACTCGAAACTACACGGTTGAATCCTGATAGCAATATCATTCCTTTAATTCTGTCAATCCAAAAAAATCTGATAATAAGCAAAGTGGTAATTTAAAACATTGCTTCAGAATTTTCATTTTTTACATGGAAGAGAGGATTCTCACTTTCAAATAACCTTTCAAATCTATGTTGAAGGATATCAAGGTTTGGTTTGATGCCTATTCTTTGCATTTCCTTCAAAAGTTCTCTGCATTTTACCATTCTTCCTTATTTGAAGTATAGCACAATTAAATTACTATAAATATCAACCTTGTTGGTTGTTTAATTAGCTCACCAGATGCAATCAGCCCTTTGTGTAAAATGTCCTCTTTCTTCTCCTATCCTATTGGAAAGAATTCATTATCTCAATCGCTGTATCAAACTGCAAATCAGGAGTGGATATTTGGATGTTGTATTCCAATTAAATTAATCACAATTGAAATAAATGAATTTGAATAGTCAGTAGCTAGCCCCTATGATCTGCTCATGGCAATCTGCTTGTGATCCATTAGTTCTGATATGTTTGACCATCAACTGATGGTTGAGGGGTGGAAAGAGCCACCTATGGAGGGCTCAATGTTTCCATCCCTGTTCAAAAATACTACATTGGCAAGCTAGAAAGAATACTTGCCGAACAGATTGAAGCAGAGGAAAATAGTTAGAGCATACTCTTATAGATTTCTTGGAAACAGATAGATGCAGAGGATAATGGTTAGAGTATATTGTTATATGTTTATTAAAAAACATGTCAGACTTATGAAAAAGGGTTATAGTATTAACCAATGATGTAATTTTACAACAGTCCAAATTTTTTTGGCTTTGTATGTAATATAATTTCTAGAAATATATTTGTTTGCATCTCCAAGTGTTCATCTGTTATATGAATAAAAGAGTAAATTTGAGATAATTATTGTATCAGATTTATCAAGGGAACCAATATACCCCTGTTTTACATATTGGGTTTTGAAAATTATTCATTTGGAATATTGATAGCCTTAGCATGGTTTTGGAATATTTTTAGTTTAGTTGTTATTATTAGCCCTAAATATTGTACAGCAAGTTCTGTGATATTTACATAAGACTCTAGAGTCTAGAGTGAAGAAAAACCTGTTACTGATGTTAAGTAAACACAGTTACTGCTTGCATGTAACGGGAAGGTTTTGAATGATGCTTAATGTCTTAGGGGATTTGACGTAGGATAATATTTTGTTATCTATCTCTATGTTTACTAGTGGTAGATTGAGAGATAATTGGGTCATTGGTCTTAAGTATCTCTGTTAGCTGAGCTATGTCCATTTAAATGACTATGTTTCCACCAAGTGAAGCTGAAGCCAGAGAAACCCCAAGAATTTTACACGTGCCATGATTCCAGGACAACTTTCTTTAGGTTCCCATGATTCTAAATTACTTAAATTGAAAGTGAGAAGGAAAAAATTCAGGCCACTGAGATTGTGGCAAGTTTCATAATGTGGGAGATTCAAGTCCTTGGACTCTTTGTGGCAATTCAATAATCCAGGAGATTCAAGTACTCAGGATCTCTGTCAGTTACCAAGCAGTGATATGTTATGAATTCCTAAGGGATGTTCTTGTGGCTTTAATCCATGTTGTCTTAGATTTTATTATTTTTAAATTTCTTTTGCGCAAGGATTTTGCACTTTTACTCCACTTAAGTTACTTTTGTGTTTCTGTTAAGGTAGCTTAAATACTTAGCTTCCCCGAGACTCCAAGTTTAGTGGTTTAAAGCAGTATAACGTATCTCAGGTGTACATGGGTTATTTTAAAAGTTACTGCAATTTCTTAAGCTTTTATCTTTGAATCCCCAAGCTCATGACAGATGTCACGATCCCAAACTCAGTTCTTTGTTGACCAAGCCTTAAGATTTAGCATGTAATGTTCTAGATATATTTCCTTTCTTTGCTCAGGCTCCGCTTTGTTTGTGACTTTTCTCTTTTCTTTAGTTTTTGAAGACCTGAGCAGAGTTTGATTTAAGTAAACTTTAGCCTAATTAAGGTTAAGCTCAGTAACCACAGTTGAATGGTCCTCAGATCTTGTTTGAATTATTAAGTTTCATCCTTCATGGAAGCAGAGGATTGAGTTCCTAGGATCACAACAAGTGTTGTGATGACGGGTTCTTGCAACCTCAGAGTTTATAATACCTTAAAGTTTATTTATTCTGAGAAACATGTGATTAGCCCAGCTTCCACACCCAGGTTACTTTTGCTAACTCCATGTATCAGTTCTCAAACCATGTCAATTCACTGTTAACCATGTATTTAAGTTCCCAAGCTAGGGCTTAATTAATTATCTTTAATAATCTCACGCTTTCCAGTTTGACCTTAATTTGACCACAATTATTTATATCTTACCCTGAGTTTATCAGATTGTCAACACCCCAAGATCACAGCATTTTAAAAGGTGAACCGTAAAGCATTTGAACTCAGGGTTTCCAGGATTGAGATGTGTGGTCTTTGATCACTAAGGTATTGTGCCAGATGTCCTAACCCCATACTGTTTGAAAATCAAGACTTAAGCTTGTGATTTGTTGCTACAAGACCCCAAAGAATACATGTTTATGTGGGCTTAAGGTTGGTGGCTGTAAAACTATATTCAATCCAAGCCATCTTTTAAAGAACAAAACAAAACAGAGCACTGGGAAAAATGAATCATCTGTGCAATCTGCCTGAGAACTGTTACCATGAATATCTGTTCTGAGAAAAAAAATGTTTAATTTGTTTCAATTTGAATTTGTCCAATTGGATTGGTCTGTTTCAGAACTGTATCAGAGGAAGGATCCTTACACACAGCTCATTCCTCTGTCGTCATGGATCTGTCTACATGGGTAAGCAAGAGTTGTGTGGGATAAAGATTTTCCCAAACATTTCATTTTCCAACTTCTACCAGCCAAGAACAAGAATTTCAGTGATGCTCTCCAGGTATAACAGAATTGTATTCAGAGTCCTAAAACATCCATAATAACAGTGGAGTGGATCTATGTAAACCCTAGAACATAACACAAGTTTAATGCAGCACAGTAGGAATTAGGTTCCCTTGTAGAATTAGGATTCTAATATATCCTATAATAGCCAATTTTCAACTTGGAGCTGTCATGAACAGAAACTGTCATATACTGCTTTCTGAATACTTTTACAGATGCTCTGTTCTTGAAAGCCTATGAAATCAACAAACAGAAAGCTGAATTTCTTCAACAAAGGTTCAAGATCAACACCATTTGCAGCTCTAAAAGCAGATAAACTATATTTTGTAGCCAAAGCCGTGCATTGTGTGACTCCAAAAAAGCAATTGTTGGTTATCTTGTTGAGCTGTAACACGACAGTCTGAAGAAGTGAAAGGGACATCCATCACACCCACTATTTCATTGTCCTATGGTCAAAAAATTAGCCAAGCATAACAAGCTATTAACCAGAATTACTCACTTGAACCTTTAACAGGAAATTCTTCCCAGAGCCAATCAAACTCCATAAATCTCAGCAAACTAAATTAATTCCTTATATTTAGTATCTTGGAAACCAACCAATACTGTGCAAGTTTACAGGCCAGGCTGTGGCACAAATGCATGAGCAACACTTACCAATAAAAGCCTAAAGGCTAAAGGCAAAAGCAATGAGTAAAATTTATCAATAAAAGGCACAAAAAGGATCTTTCTCCACAATACTTTGCGTCAAAGAGCTCTCCCCTTTTTGCAGACAGCAATTTCCTACAAACATTCATAAGCTTTATATTTTGGCTAATTCTATATTGATAAAACCTGCTTTCTTCACCTTACATGAGTAGTTCAATATGTTTGAGCACTACCATGAGACCATAGTAGCATTACTTAGCTAAAGAACTTGAGCAATTACTGATTGGAAGTTTTCTTGTGGCATTTTGGCATGCTAAAGAAGATGGCAATTAGATCTAGATATTAACTGTAAAAGCATGACTTTTTAATTCTGAAAAAAGTCATGTATTAAATAAATGCATTTTAAAAGCATCCAAACAAAAATTGTGATTTATTAAAAAAAAAGTAAGCAATTCGATTCTTCCATTTCCCAAACAAGTGCAAAGGCCTCCCTGAACTTGCCACTAAAGTGTCTACTATGCATTATGGTAGTGTACATGACAACATTTGGTCTATGTCCTGATTCCTTCCACCAAAAGAAAAGGCTCTCCACTACTTCATACATTCCAAGTCTAATACAACCCAAGGTCATAACAACAGTGCAGTCCTGTATTTCCAATTTCAGCTCATCTCTCATTCCAAGCTCTTCTATGAGTTTACCTGCTAAATTATGCCATCTACTGGATTTGGAAGCCTGAACAATAAGCTTGGCATGAATACCATCATCAAGCTTAAATGACGAATCCCTTGCAGCCAGTAAAACATCTCTGGCTTGCATGCATTGGCCTGATTTGATAAAACCTCTAACAATAGACTCAAGTGTATTCCTGTTACTTTCTATAACTAAAAACCTGGGAAATTATGCATACCACTCTGAAAAAAATTTCTCTGATGTATTCATATCATAATGCCATCATTATCCAAATGGAGGCGAGGGAGTCCTTCATTTTCTCTGATCCTTTTCACAGGAGGAGAAACAGAGGAGAAATTTGAACACACATGCCAACGATATCCTCCTGGTATGTTAGCTGATGATATTCCACTAATTGATGAAGATATTCATTCTCTCTTGCCAGGTTTGCATTTTCCTAAGCCAAGCAACCTTTCTCTGCCAGAAGCACTTCGAACGACAGCCTCAGCCTCACCTGCATCACCACACATTCACACAAAGAGTTTCTAATACTTGAACAAGATCCTTACTCTATTTTCATGATCATATGGAATTTTTAAAAAATCCATTTAAAAGGACCAAAAACCTAGTACTGCTAAAAACATTAAATTGAAAGAGAAACTGTATCAGATCATCTTCTTCAAGCCTCACGCCATCACCAACTCTATCCCTATCCCTCAGTCGCGAGTTCTCCTTTTCAAGAAAAGCGCAACGCTCTCTCACAAAGCATAGATCCACTTTTCAAGGATTGAGACCTCTCTAGATGCTTCGGTTATGTAGATAATTATACTCCTTCTGCACTTTCTGAGTGGTCTTTCACACCATCATACAATATTTTAACGTCCCAATGTGGGGCTCTTGATCTTCAGGGCATTTATCCTCTGAAACAGTGACTCTCACTGCAATGGTACTTTTCATGGTACTGCCTATAATTGATTTTTTTTCCCTTTAAAAGGAGAGCAAGAAGCTTTTACGAGGTTAACTGTTAAGTGCTTGGGGATTTGTAATGTATTGTTTCTCTTTTTCCAGCCACAGGAAAGAGGGATTTGACTCTGAGTGTATATATATCCTAATTAGCTCACTTATCAAACCCCTGCAGTGTTTGAAATTTATTCTATTCAAAAAATAAATATTCTTAAAACTACTCCTTTCTTTTGAACCATGGTAGGCGACTTACATCAAGATTGTCCTTTCAACAATGCCGATGAGAAAAAAATGGGTAGAGTTGGAAAGCGATGGGAAAAAACGGCCTGAGTTTGCAAGAAATATGTTATGAAACCCTACCAAAGCAGAACCAATCTCCCTACAGCAACTGCTTCAATCTATTCATACTAAACGAAGATTATATCTACAAATATCGGGTTTTAGGGTTCCTAGATTCTTGAACTCAAAACAAGATTTTTGCAGCAACGTCCCGCCGAGAACTCGAAACAAGATTTTTGCAGCAACATCTGGGAGAATATTTTCTAATTGCCCTGAAAATATGGGAGTTTGAGGGCTACTGATGGTCGAGATTTTTCAGCAGCTATAGATTTTCTGGTCAATGATATTATTTTCCGACGAATTTTTTTAGGACTCCAACATTTATTTTCCAGGCGTGACACAAAATCAGTGGGCTGTGCCCACAATAAATAGCCTATCGGCTAACAAGATTTCCTAAGAAATTTGTGTTGGACAGGGGTAGTTTTTCAAGTCCCCTTGCAGCGCTAATTCCTTATGCTTTATTCTACTGTTCAAATTAAATTTGATATTTTACTTTGCTGAGAAGATCGACAACTGCAACGCCCATCCTTTCCCGTTTAAACTTTTCTGTACTCTTTTTGGATGTGATGGATTTTTTGGGGAAAGAATAGGGGAGAGGGCCCAATAGTTGTGTGGGGTCTAATAGTCGTGCACCTAATCGTGAATATAATACCCAATAGTCATTTATATAATGTCCAATAGTTGTGATTTGACTACCCATAATTAAACAAAATGTATGCTTTTGATCTAAAAAGCAACCAATCATGTGATACCACATCAGCACTCAACTACTCATGATGTAATGCACGAGAATTGGTCTCACTATTTTTTGGGGCCTTTTGGACACCTTGACAAAAACGCACGCTGATGTGGCATCATATTTGATGATGTGGCCTTGAAACCTTAGTTATAAGTAGAGAACTTGCCAAGTAAGCTGCTGTAAAAAATTGGGAGTGATTTGAAATTTCGACGTAGGATAATTAGAAGCACGAAGTTAGGGTGCACGACTACTAGGTCCTCTCCCCTAATGATAATTTGAAAATTATAATTAAAGATTATTACCTAAAAGTTAATTATTTAAGGGACGCAAGGGTTATGTTCGATAGAGAATATATATATTTAATTTTTTATAAATTACAATTTGATACATATATAAGACATTAATTTAATTTACAATATAGAATAGTATTTTTTGTGTATACAATCTTAGTATATATATATATATATATATATTGATCATGAAACACAAAGATTTTTAACCTCAACAAAAGAGCTTTTTAGGGTCAATTATCTGTTACCTTAGTTGTTGATGGTTGGACTTAAGCTTCCGTTAATTGCATACATTTCTTAGTGGTAGGTTTTTATCTCCTTGGCAAAAGGGTTTTTGAGGGGTGGTTATTTGTTACCCTAGTTGTTGATGGTGGGGCCTAAGCTTTGCTAATTGCATACATTTCTCAGTGACTATAGTCATTATTCACCACATGGAACTAGCCTTACCAACATATATTGTTGTTCAATGTTCACACTTTGCTTTTAATTTTAAGGTTAACCTTAGAATGAGAGGGCACAAAAAGAAGGTGGCTCAATTTTTTAGCATAGCTTCATTATGTATATTTATTCATAATGTATATTAGATTTTTTTAAAAAAATAAGATAACTTCTACTTAATTCAAATTTTTCATAAACAAAAGAAATATTGAACAAAGATTTAAAATGTATTCACAAAACAAGCCTAATTAATTGATACTGAAAGAGAAGCTCTCCAAGGTTTGGAATTTCTACATACACCTCCATTAAATTGTAGTAGCAAACAAAACCACATTCACCATGCTAAGTCTATAAACCATGACCTAGACTCATTTATCGTTAACAAATCTCTTAACAATGAGCAGACACTTGGTACTTACATGCCTTCCACATTTGGCTGAGTAGTATGCTCCACATTCGATATGATTTCCTTCTTCTCATCGCTTATTATTTTCACAATCGACCTTCCTCGACACATTAGAAACTTTGCACCTGCTTATAGAGCATACTCGCCTTGTAAAGGCTAAACAAAAACAACCATAAAAAGACATAAATTCCCTACTTAGAGAGCATACTTTCCTTATAAAATCATCTATCTAAAAAACATATAACATAAGGGGAGATGAAACAAATATTAAATTATGAAATGGAATTAGGATTGACTTGATCTCATACATTCATCATCTTCTCCTCTCCTTGGAGAGTTTGGATAATTCATCAAGACCTTGTGATGACACTTGTGGTGCTTATTCATGTCCATTTGCGGGTGATTTACTACCATTGGAACCTCAAATTTATGTTGTTTGCTAGTGTGAGCAATTAAATTTTCCAAGCTACTCTCTACTAGATTTTTGATCTTATCATGGATATGCAATGTTGACATGGGGGAAACTTTGGCTTGATTTACCTTTGATCGAAGCAACTATTTATCTAGGGTGTCCTTTAGATGCACTTTGGATGAAAATAAGTAATATAATAGATAACATAGAGGGCACCTAGTCTTCCGAGCATGAAAGATTAAGAAGACAATTAATTAGATCCTTAAGAAATAAACCCTCATTTACCCGTGGAAGGTTTTGGCTTTCTTTGGAACTTTTTCTTATCTTGGATCTATATGAAACATACTACTTGTTGGGATACAATGATTGCAATGATGAGCTCTTCCATGAAGGATATATATCTCTTATATTCAACTAGATATCCTTAAGTATATTTAGTAAAATAATATTTCCTATAAAACCTTAGATTATATATATTCCATGTGCATAACATAGCAAATATTCCAAAATACCTTTTAGACCAATGATTAACCTTCAAACAATGAATGTATATGGCCCATAAAATTTGATAAAGATTGATAGAAAAAAGTACACATTCTCTAAAATGCATCTACCCAAACATAAACTCCAAAAAAACTAAGATAAATATGAATAATTATATTTCCTAAACCTAGCTTCAATAAAGCCCAAGAGAACCCATAAATCAAAATTTTACTATAACCAAAATTGATGACTAACATCACAAAACAAGTGATGATCATAACCTAAAACTCTTTATTTCTACATGTGAAACATAGGCACCTGAAGATCATTATAAAATGATGTCCTTTGTTGATTATGTAAAGCTTTAAAATGGTTTAAAGTAATAGCTACTATAGTGCTACTTGGGTGACAAACGATTGGAAATATAACATATATGTCATGTTACATTTTGAGCATGCTAAAAAAAAATGAAACAAATATTGTACATAGTAGGAAAATAGTAGATAATGTTGTTGATATTTGTACTATCTATATTTCTCTTTAATACTTCAAATTGCTATGGATTAATTTGTTGCAACCATGTTATAATTTTATGTACATTATTTAGTGTATTTAGATACATTTTGGGTGGTGACACATTTGCTAGCTACAAAGCTTGCATTAAAAGAAAAAAATAAAAAGTAAATAAAATATCTAAAAACATATCAAACTAAATCAAATATTTACCAAGGTTGATTTGCATTTACTCCAATACTACTGTGCATATTTAATGTATAGTTCTACTGTTTGAATGTGATAGACATGTGGAGTGAACTGCCAAGAAAAATCTATCAATTTTCCCTTCAAAAAATGTGAGAAAGCATTCCAAGTGAAAGTTGATACAAAATATAGTCCATTGGAGACAACTACCATTTAACACCAAACAACAACCAAAAAATTGTTTAAGGGTAAACTATTTCATATGTGAGACTTGTTTTCAGTTGATACCCAACCCATAATATAGCCTATCAACTAATAATCATAAGGATTATTGACATGTAAAAAACATAACTATCAAAGAATAGAAATATAAAAGGAGAAAAATGGAAAAATGAATTTAAAGCTAAACCTTAGAGGGAAGAGTGCCCCACCAACACTAGTGCAAAATTAGCTCAAGAGCTAGGATTTTAGGAAATCATAATTGTTGTTGTGCCTCCCTCTTTAGGGCAACAACTTTCCTTCATGAGCTTTGAATTTGAGGCCTTTTTTGCATGTTTTGTACTAGTTTTTAGATCCGTGATAGGTGAAAAAGATGGACAAGAAGGGCTCTTTATAGCTTGGATTTTTATTACCAATATAATCACCCCTATAATTTTGATACCTATGGATACATTTGGATGGGACCTAGAGGAGCCCCTTCCCCTTTTTTCAAAGAGTTTGTTTGGGCTAATGAACATACAACCTTTACTCATGAAAATGCTATCAATTTCTTGTTTTTGGCCATGAATGACTTCAAATCCAACCAAAATATCAAAAATACCTATGATTTGATGGTCATTTCAAAAAGAGTGAGTATTGATCCATTCTTGCCATCAATCTGGAAACTTGATTGTTGATAATATGCTATATCTCTCAAAGCATGCTCTATTATGTAAGCTTATGGGCATCAAAATCGTATTGACCTTCCTAGAGACATGAGCTTGTTAAACTTGGCAACCCAAGGGGACATGGAGGTTGGTTGTGACTTAATATTTTTTCTAGTTTCTTCTATAATATTTGATTGAAATATGACCTTTAAATGAGCTCCTTATTTTTGCATGCAAGTGGGTTTATTTATCAAACCCTAACATGTGGGATTTGATATTGTATAAAAGCTCCCCTCATGAATCTCTAGTTGGATCCATCATGTTCAACTACCCATGGAGTTTTAGAGATTTGATGTCCTTCAGTCCATTACAGTTATGTTCTTTAAGAAACCCATGAGTTCCTCTCACCTCACATTACTTAGGAAGGTAACTACTTACACTCATATTTGTGTTGAAATTTCTTTTAATAAGCATTTACCTAACTCTCTAGAGATTAAATTTGGAAACACCCAATGGATCGAACAAATAGATTGCAAAGACCTTCCCTTTCATTGTTTCTTTTTCATGCTTATGGGAACTTGCATAGATAATTCCCACAAATGGTCACAACTCTCTCTTATCCACTACCAAAGAGTTCTCTAGTAAAATCTAAAGAAAAAGGAAAGGCCTCGACCCTATTAGAAATCTGAAATAGATGAATAACCAAGATCTTTCTATGAGAGAGATAAGCTATAAAACTATAAATGAAAGAACATAATTATGGACCCAAAATTCCAAGAGATGTGCAAATATCAAGATGACAAAATTGTATTAGGAGCTCAAAGAAAATATGTAGAATCATGACTATATGCATCAATGCACATGTATGCCAAAGTATGCAAGAGTATGTAAGAATATACAAGAATGTGAAAATACAAGCTAAGTAGTAAGTTTATATAGAACTAAAGAGATGATGGAGGTGGGAAATCAACTAATAGGAATTGACCACCACTAACCACCAATATTAAATAAAGTGATGAAAAAATTAATACTCCACCATTTAAGGGTAAAGACACCTCATCACTTTATCTCTAGTTATTAAATAATAAACTCACTTTATTATCCTAAGACAATGTAGAAGAGTGTGCAAGAAAGTTATAGACCATAGCATTCTAGAAAAATATGAGATATAATGAAAAGAAAAAGCATAATTCATTATGATAATGGTTGATGAATTAGCCAAGGGATATCTATGTTTAATTATAGATCGTTTCAGATAGCATAATTCAACAAGACAATTGTACATAATTAAAGGCACTAGTTGATGAATTAGCTATGGAATATAACTAAGTCAATTATGGATCAATTGAGAATCAACAAAATGTTTGAAAATTTCATAGCTTCAAATTCAAACTAGGTTTTCCTTTACTTGTTTCCCACATGGAACTGTTGATTTTTGCTCTCCTTAATTCATGTTGTTTATATGTTGACCTTTGTAGCACTTGATGTTGATTATGTTGCCTTTGATGAAATTTATGTGTTGTATGATGTGGGAATGGTTCTTTGTTGTTCAATTCTTCTAGTGACTAATTTTTTTTTACATGATTATGACTCATTCAAAAGTGTTACAAGAGAATACACAGGTACTGCTAGAAGACTAACCAAAGTAGCAACACTTTTAGGAATGTTCAAGGTATTTGCCTAAATTTCACTCTATCTTAGTCAGCAAATTGATTTGGCCCAACAGATTTGACTTACTGCACACCCATGATTACCCATTTTAGACTCGTCCACGTAGACATCTTGCAAACTATACACTGCATTGCCTATTAACTAAGTATTTAACTTATGTTGCATAAGTTTAGGCCCCAACACACCCACGGTCCTATAGTCTATACCAGTGATGGCTTAACTACCCCTCAAATCCCTAGTACCCATTTCCCATACTATTGTTGCTTTGCTTTTGAACCCATGTTCACTTAGGTTTCAATCATAGATCTTGTAAGGAATTTTTTATTAATTTAAAGGTATGCATGAAAAATCCTACCAAGTCCACCAAGTCTTATTTAGAAATCAACAGTATTGTTTTTTGCTATCATGGATAGACAAGCAAAAAACATCCAAGACACAATTGTAAAGTAGAATGAATGAGATTCTTAGATATACAATTTTTTGAAATTAGTGTTTAAATTCTTAAAAAAATAGTGGCAGTATTCTATATTAAGAAATCAATGATAAACAAAATAGGGTTCACCACCCATATTTGACGGAAAGCATAAATATTGGAACCCATTGTTTGTTTACACTAATTGTGCCTACTCTTCAATTGATGCTTGTACTGGCATGTTATAGGAAATAGGAAAAATAAACTAGCATGTCTACCTGTAATTAAATATCATTTGCATCACTACCAACTATAGGTGTGTCAGCCAAGAAGTTCCTGCCATCCCCATCAACCATCCTTTTCCTATCCAAAATTCCAGCTAATGACAATGGTTGAATTGGGCACACAATTTTCCTACCTCAAAGTTATTTTCTCAAGAAAAATATTAAAAAGCCTTCCATAAGCACTAGACCACTCAATTTTAAAAAAACATGTACTTTATCGTTCCAAGATGAATTTTCCCTCCTTGTACTTTTGGCTCTTTTCATAAGCAACCTCCTACAACACATGCAAGGAGTAAAGCTCCAAAAGCATGATGAATCGAAGGAACAATTTTGTTGTATAGTTATAAATTTGGAAAACTATTATATGACAAATTCAAGCAGTGAAACATACATATTTCCAGCCAATGATCTGCCCAGAACAATTACAAAAATTTATGCTACTTTGGGCATTCCAGTTGTCATCATTATGTCCTCTAGAGGCCCAAAAAATACATTAACACTACAACAGAGGAATGCCACGATAACTAAAAAGTATAGTAACCCAAACCCCATGTAAATAGAGTTTCATAAAGCAAGAAAACATGATGGAAGCAGGAATATTTAATTTCAAAATACCTACACCCAGCTGCTATTCACAATGTAAATTGATATAAGCAATACATAAATGAACAGTATATTACATATTTGAAATTAGACCAATGCTTAAGGTTTCTTCAAGGAATTGAACAAACTTGGATTCCATCGTTTGTAACTCCCACATTCCATTTTTGGCAAAAATATTTTTGGTCTAGAATGAAGTGCAAACAGGGTCTTCATAGATTGTAGCTTCAAACCAACCATATTTTTCACTCAACATCTTATTTCCTTGTCACTATAATAGTGTCTTTAAGATGGTTCATTGTCACATATAAATTATAATTGGCTTCTCATCCTCTGATCATTATTGATGTCATATAATTTATTTGCAATATTATACTCTTATAAATAAATAAAAAGCATTAGAATAAATTGATGTACATTTGTCATTTTAATTGCACAAACCAGACAGTTCATACTCTTCTAGTGATAGCTATCAGATGTTACAACCAAGCCATTGCAAGGAAATTTTCACCACAAGTTTGAAGTATGGGAAGAAAAAACATTAAACAACAATAGGACCAAGAATCATCAAAAAAGGATATTTAAATCCTTACTAGGGTCCTTCAGATTCCTGAAACTGAGAAACATGTTAAAAATGTGTTTGTTGAAAAGGCTTTAGAAACTTTTACACAAATGTAAACCATCATCCTAGCACTTTAAACAATCAAGTCAACTCAGCTATGCACCTATAACAAAATTAGCAAAGCTTAGCTGACACTTCTCACACTACAAGTAAGGCATAGTAAAAGCTTTTAATATGGTTATTTACCTATAAGATTGGATTTCCGGGTTTAATCTTGTGGTGCAGACAAGCTCTACTACCAATGGAAACAAGTTATAGAAGAAAGTTTACCATAACTAGCACAAGTTCAATTACAAGTTTCTCAAACAAGTTATAGAAGAAAGCTTACCACACCAAAATATTGTAGAGATTATTTTGCAGCAAACTTCTGGTAAATATGTGTAAGTAAACAAATTGATGAATATCCATACCCTGCTTCAAAGCTCTCATTTTGGCACAAGCATGAAGGATGCTAACAAAGGTTGCAGAATCTAGCTTTACACCTACCAATTGCATTTTTCTAAATACCTCCAAGGCCTTGTCAACAAACCCATTTTGTGCATATCTTGTAACAACTGCATTCTAGGTGCACATATTGATCAACCAATCAAACTTTGACAAAATTATTTTTTAATTATAAACAATTAAAATTTTAACAAATTGTATATAACAACCATAGCAAAAAAAATTTAGACATGGAAATTTTAGATTTTGATTGGTTGAAGTACAAAATTTTAATCACAAGTTAAAATTTAAGCCTGCACTATAGTTCACTAAAAATGCAGATGGCGAGTGGAAAGCCAAATTCTATAACCTTTGTTAGCATCCTTCCTGCTTGTGCCAAAATGGGATCTTTAAAACAGGGTGTGGATATTCATCAATTTGTATACTTCCACATATATACTAGGCCACTAGTAACTACAACATTTGACAAAAAACCCTTTTCCATTATCTTTTGATGGATGCCCATAGCCTATTCTAGAGCTCTTATCTTGGCACAATGCATGTGAACTATTTGACAAAATGCCTCAAAGAGATTTGATCTCATGGACTGTTATGATTGTAGAAAATGCTCAAAATGGGTTTGCTAAAAAGGTGTTGGAAGCTTTTAAACAAATGCAATTGGCAATTACAAAGCTAAAATGCACTACATTTTCCATTGTCCCCCAGCTTGTGCCAAAAGGGGATCTGTAGAGTAGTGTATGGATATCCTTCAGAGAATTGAAAGCGTATTTTTGTTAGATTTCATAGTTGCAAGCGCCTTAGTAGATATAACAGTAATTAATAAAAATGAAACAACAATAACACATACCATCTAAGACAAAAAAAAACCCTTGGGCACACAGTTAAAGTCCACAAAGCAACAAAGAACTTTACAATGTTGCCAACAAATTTCTTGACAGATAACCAAGAAAATGAAAATGTAATCATCTAGAATTCTCTCCTAAAGCTTGCATGTCCCCTTGCTTTAAACATATCATGCTCAAGTACTTGAAGAGCCATATGTTCAAAAGTTTGGCATAGAATTTGGAAGAGAATGCTGCTAATCACAATAGTAATATAACTATTCAAGACAAAACTGACGTCTTGCTTATGAAAGGATGATAATGTGTTGCAACAAATAACTAGTAAATTTTGAGGAAACAATCTCACCTAACACACAACTCACAAGAAATAGGAAAATCAAGTGAATCCATATTGATTTAGAAACTTGACCTAAAGCCTCTTACAATCTATTGTGCTTTGCTAGTATGATCTAATTAAGATATTATTATGGGTCTCTTACAAACATTGGCATAGAATATCCAAGCTTTTTGGTAATTAATTGTATAGGATGGGTTTACCTTGAGAAGGAAGTGCCCAAAATTTCATAAGTGAGTTGTGGAAGGTATGAAGATGTTCACATCATCTAAACAAAAGAAATGCACATTTATTTCATCATAGGAGGAAATGATAAACATTGTGTAGGAAGTGTAGTGTCAAAAAATTTTGTCAGTAAAATTTTCACACTTGTTTGGGCCCTCCTTGTAAAATTGAGCCTAATGATGGCTTGACCTAGTGTTGTAATGTGTTTAACACACTTACAAAACTATCCCGACCTCGGTGGCCATGTTACGTATATAGCCTTCCTTCTGACGGGCTAGTTAATTCTCTTCCTTCCTCCACAAACCCCACTGACCTGCCCTAAGGCGAATGGGATGGTGGGGTTGGGCCGACCTAAGGTGAGTATGGTTGGTCCTGCATGAAGGGTTAGGTCGGTCCCGAAGGGCTAGGTGGGAGAAGTAAAGGCCATATGGTCGGTGCCGAAGGCACAGCCTGCTAGCCCTTCAGGGAGGTAGATTAGTTGGAGGTAGATTCTATTTGCGGGAGGCGGGTGGGTCGAGAATTATAGTTCATAGGGAGGTAGATTATTGTTGATACGTCTTAGGTTGAGCATGGGGTTGAGCTCCTTTCCTTATTTAGTTCAGTCTAGAATCTGGCTATCCATTGGTCGAATGGAAGCGACTAATAGCTTTGAAGAGACCTTGTGAACTAATGAACATGAATGGTACCTTGCTAAAGTGTTGTGAAGTGTTGTAACACACTTTCACACTTTTCTGAGGTTTAATTAATTAATTAAACCTAATAAATTCTCTTTTTAACCTTAGTCATCCCTTATTTTAAAGTGTTGTGAAGTGTTGTACACACTTTCACACTTTTCTAAGGTTATCATTAATAATTGTGCTTCTTTATGCTTTAATTAGCCTTATTTTGCATCTGCAGGCTTCATTTAATGCATCTTTTTGAGGTTAATCCTGACACAAATCAACATCCAATCATAATTCAAGGGTTTTTACCTTGTGTGGCCCATATTTAGTGATCTAGGACTCATTCACCACCTTGGGAAAATGAGTCCCACCTAGGTTTTTGGGTCTCGAACCTGGTTTCACACCTTTCTAAGCATTTTTAAAAATGATCCCAAAAATTATGCCTAATGGGATTCATTTGCCACATTGGGTGAATGAGTCCCGTGTGGCCCAAATTTAAAATTAATTCAAATTTTTTGGCGGGATTTTATCCTCCTAGATATGATGTCAGCTTGTAGTGTTGTAATTTCAGGAATTCTTGCATAATTAAGAATAAATAGAAGGTTCTTTCACTCATTTTCACCTAGGACTTTTGTGAGAGCATTCCTAATAGAAAGTTTGAGTTCATAAGAGCATTCAAGTATTCATAAGAGCATTCATGTGTCTTCAAGGGCAGATTATCAAGCATTTTAGAGCATTATTCAAGCATCAAGCATCAAACATCATGTCAAATATTTCATGCATCATATTTGTTTTTGAGCTAATAATTGTGATGTAGGGTTTTTTTATTCAAGCTAGCATTTCATTCAAGATCTATCCTATTCAAGCAAGATTCAAGATCCACATCCATAGGAGCCATCTCATACATGTTTACAATACTTCATTGCTAGGGTTTGGTGAGTTGTAACATCATATTTTGTACATTCATCATTCTCCATTTCTATTTCATTTCATTTCAAGGCTTGATTACCAAAATGGGGTTTGACCAAGGCAAACCCCTTTCCACTAACAAAACAACATTTTCCCCTCTCTTTAGTGTGTGATTTGTAGGTTTAGATTGAAAACACATTAAGGAGTTATTCTGGAGAAAGTTGTCAAAGTACCTAAAGTTTTCAAAGTTTTCATTAAGCATTGGAGAACATTGGAAGACACCTATACTTGTTGATTTATAAATATTTGGATCCAAAAACCTAAAGAAGTAGATTGAGCAGACTAAGGAGAGTAGATTCAAACCTTGATGTTTCAAAAAACCCTAATAAGACCGATTCACCACTTCTAGCGAATGCGTCCTAGTTTTGGTCAAAATTCAAATATTTGCACATTAAGATACCCATTTTCCAGATTCTTGCTTCCACACAAAAACCTAGATTTTGGACTAATTTGCCCAAATTGGTGAATGAGTCTCACCTAGTATTAAAGTTAGAATTTATAGCAGTTTAGACCTCCTTCCAGTCATCTTCATATTCCCAAGTGCACACAATTCATCTTATAACTTGTCATTTTGTTTTACATACTTTTCCAAGTCATTTTGTAAGTCATTGCAGGGTGATCCCACAATAGTGGTTTACAATTTTTGGCCAAACTAGACACTGAAATTATTATTTTTAACTAAATCTTCACATTTAGAAACCTATAGTGGCTAAACCGTGAGGAATTTGAAGATGACGCAAACTAGAGTCTTGTCACAGTTTGTCTATAGATTCTAAAAATATTTTTTTCAATTTTTTTGGAATCAGATTGCACTTCTTTTTCAATCTCCCATGAAAACTAGTTTTTTTCAAAAAACAACGTTTTTAAAAAGTGATGCACACCGTATAATGCATAATTTTTTTTCCATGAAGGATAAAATTCTAATTCTTTCAAATTTAGATTTTTAACTCTGATATCTAGTGCTTCCACTTGGTTAGATAGTTTTTTATTGAATATTTTTTCTTTAATCAAGTTTCGAAGTCAAACCAATTACAATTCAGTCATAGCGCGACCGTATAACGCATAACTTTTTTAGTATATATCGAAATTCTTTTTTTTTTTTTGGATCAAGGAATTCAATATCTGGTGCACCCATATTTTTTATTTTTTATTTTTTGATAATCTACTATTTTTCCACGTGTAGAATAGAGACCTTCATTTTCGATGAAAAACCTATGTTTAATAAAACTAAAAAAAAACCATAATAAAACCAAAAAATATTAAAATTATATTTGTTGGATAGATCGTTTCGAGGACTACCTGATTCTAGTTGAGTTTATGAGATTCCTCCATTTTCATCCTCAAATTGAGCTTCAAAGCATAAAAATTAAGGTTTTTTTTGTGAACAAGGTCAAAAATCAGAGAAAAGGGGGGTTCGCTAGAACCAAGGGGGTCCCAAAAGGGGTTTTCATTTGGTTTTTGTCCGTGCATGCATTAAATGGGTTCGCTCAAACTCGGGTTTGTGCGAACCCTTTTTTGGTTTGTTTGAACCAATGAGTTCATTGAAACCCCCATAATGAAATTTTTTGGCATGGGGTCATTTTTTACAAGTTTTCCTTCCTCATTCAAATTGTAATCCACTTTTGTGGGTTTACCCTGCATCATATTGGGGTTTAACATTTCATCTTGCATGATCTCTTTCTCCTTTGCATTGAGATCTCTAGGGTTTGTTCTTGAATGAGAGAAAGTGATTATTGTCATTCTAGTTCCTAAATCCTAGAAAAGCAACAATTTTTCCACCTTTCATTTTGGTGAACTTGCATTTAGAACATTATAATTCTAATTTGGAGTGCATTATAATCCTAGATCTTGCCTGCATTAACATTGCATTAGGGTTTGCATTAGTTAATTGGCATTCTAAGGTTTCTAATTTTACATTAGTGAAAGTGCATATAGCTTGTATTTTTGCATCTTTAATCACTGAAAATATGCATTTGCACTTAGTTTCTAGATCATACAACATAAAAATCAATTGAAATTTTCTAAATTTTTCGGAGAAAATCCCCATTGGGAATCATTCACCACCTTCAGCGAATCAGTCCTAGTGCAGATTCTGCACTGCATTTACTAGCATTTAAAACATTGTTTCTGAGCTCCTATTTATTGTTGTTACATTTCTATTTTTGTTTATAGAGTTTTTGTTTCATCCTATTCATTGCACCCAGTTTAAATTAGCTCATCTTGTGCATTGCCTAAAATTCAAAGTTGCATTTACAACATTACATTTCACATTATTACATAGTTTAGAATCTAAAATTTACATTACATTCCAACATGGATATGTGCTTTGGTAAGCTTTGGATGTCCTTGAAGTCCTCAGTGGATGTTTCAAGTTGTGCTTTTGCAAATGACCCTAATGAAATTGAACTTACTCATGCTCACTCAACTCCTAATGCATGTCCTCGTAGTGATGTTGACATCATTGGAGAAGATGATGATATCATGAATAAGTTCCTAAATGATTTTCTTAACAACCTTGAAGCTAATGCATCATTTTATCCATCCATCAAACAACCAACACCCCCTACAATACCACCTCTTGAGATGTTTGGTTATTTACATCTTGAAACTAAGACAAGAGTTGAACCTAAGTTCTCTACAATAGGTGAACCTAGTTCCTCTAAGAAATCAAACACTCAACCATTCTATGTTAACAAGGTCACAGGAACTGTTATCAACCTAGAAGAGACATATGGAAAAGGATTCACAATCTTGAGTAAACAAGGATGTGATACAACAATTGAACATGAAATTCATCAACTCTTAGAATAAATTCCAATTGAAAATACAAAAGGGTTAGGATATCAAGATCCTTCTCCTGACATGAGTGTCCTCCTTCCTAAAGAACAATCAATGCTTCTAAAGGAAGAAGAGATCATCTTTGGCCCTCCTCAAAACACAACTGGAAAAGTTGGAAAATCTAGAAAATGTAAAAGGCCATACAAAATAAAGAAATTAAAATTCCCTTGTCCACCACCTGAAACTGAAAGAAAATTACAAATACTTCTCAACCAAGGACTTATACTATTGCCACCCATGAAAGAAAAGGTAATACCGTATCCTAAAGGTGCAGATGTTCCACATTGTTGATACCATAGAACTCTTGGGAATAGCAGTGATGAGTGTTGTGCATTCAAAATTATCTTGAGTAAATATCACTTTGATAACGATAATTGTTATCCAATGATTTCATAACATACCGTTCCACTTCTTGTCATGTAATAGTTGTAGAATCTTGTATTCTCACCATTACATTATCTTTCCAATCACTTACCTTGGCTCATTCTTGTCGTACACATAGTCGGGGAAAGAAATAGATAGCCTTATCATAGTAGTGAATTTTTTGTTGTCCCTTTAGCTAGGTTGACTTGCATGTGCCTTACTAGCCTTTTACATTATTTCTTTCATTCTCTTTTGCATGATTGCAAGTGCGTAATGTGATCCCTCATGATATTCTATTTGGTGTATCTCTCTTTGTGGCATTCCTCTATTTGTACCTTTCATTCTTCTCTATTTCGTAAATCATTTATCTTTTAGCCTTTTTTCTTTTCTTTGTCTTGTGTTTTCCTTTTGGGGATGACGCAAGGTGTCGAGACATTCATGTCTCTTCCAAGTTGACCCAAAAGCTTTTCCTTTATCTTTTCTTTTGTCTTGTGTTTTCCTTTTGGGGATGACGCAAGGCGTCGAGACATTCATGTATCTTCCATGTTGACCTGAAAGGTTTCTTTTTCTTTGTTTTCACCCTCTTTGTGTCATTTTTCTAGTTCTACGTATTTGGGGAATGATGATAGTTTTGTGCTCTCTTAAAATTATTGTAGCAAGAACATACTGACCCCAGATCCATAGATCCCTTATGTGTTTGGATTTCCATTTTTGGGGGCAACCCCTCTCTTTTCCTTTTTGCATGATGTAGTTTTACTTGGAAACATATGACTTGGCATAGGGATTTCCAAGTTAGCTATCATGTCTTCCTTATTGTTAGCAATTATTGATTATTCACTACTTTAAAGTAATTGCTTGCAGTATGGTGTTTAGAAATTTATTTAAATTGGGGGCATACATTGACATTATTCTTTTGATTTTTTCTTCTTTATGGTTTGTGTAGTCTTCTTATTTCATATGATGTGTTTTTCACTTTGTGGTTGACATTGGGTGTGATGTCCTTCAAAAGCATGATCTCTCCCAGCATATTATATTCCTCTTAGTGGCTTGATGCAACACACTACATCCCCTATGTTTTGAATCTTCTATTCTTTGATTGGTCCCCTCTTGGAGACATTAGGCACAATGTTCCCTAATTTAAGACCTCATATGAACTAAGCAATACTCCCTTGAACGTTCCTTATTGTTACATTCACATTTTTAGTTATATGGCCACCTTGTATAATACACCTTGCATGCCTATGGAGCCATCTTTTTTGTTCATGAGTTCCAAGCATATGAAGTATTTCTTGCCTCATGAAGCTCGAAGTTCATTGTTCATGAGCTCCAAGAATACAAAGTTTTGTTTTCCTCATGAATCTTGAAAATCATTTTTCATGTCGCCTTATTAAAGTTATCAAGAGGTATAACTTTGGTATGGTTTGACAGGAAGCCTAACCGATGCATGAATTTCCCTTAGCCACTCCCATGTGAGTGTGAGTGCATACCGTCCATATGTGTATGTGTCTCACCTCTTTCGGATCCTCACCCAACAGACATCCTGAAGCTCCATTGCCTCAAATTGAGCTTGCAATTTTTTGAAAAAATAACCTAGATCTAATCCACATTGCGATGGACAAATGGTAGAAGGTTGATCCGACTCTTTTATTTTATTTTACTTTTATTTTTGCATCTTTGGAAGTGTATGATTGTGCCTTTATGATGCTCTTTATCATTTTCATGTGTGTTCTATTGTTCCTATGTTGGTTTTTCATGGGATCTTGATCCTAGGGGCTTGATCACCCCTCTTGGTCATTGTCATCCCATCTTACTAGCATCAGTGCATTTGGACCCCTCCTGAAGTGAGTTTTTCTACTTTAGTGTGAGTTTGAAGCAAGTTCATCCTCTCACTAAAGTGGGTGCTAAATGTAGTGTTGAAAAATGTCATCGGTAACATTTTCACACGTGTGTGGGACCTCCTTGTAAAATTGAGCCTAATGATGCCTTGACATAGTGTTGTAATGTGTTTAACACACTCACATTAGGTCTTGGGCCCTTCTGAACTAATGAACATGAATGGTATCTTGCTTAAGTGTTGTGAAGTGTTGTAACACACTTTCACACTTTTCTGATGTTTTATTAATTAATTACACCTAATAAATCTCTTTTTAACCTTAATCATGCCTTAGTTTAAAGTGTTGTGAAGTGTTGTAACACACTTTTACACTTTTCTAGGATTTTCATTAATAACTGGGCTTCTTTATGCTTTAAGTAGCCTTATTTTGCATCCACAAGCCTCATTTAATGCATCTTTTCGAGGTTAATCTAGACACAAATCAACATTCATTCATAATTTAGGTGTTTTTAGCTTGTGTGGCCCAGATTTAGTGATCTGGGACTCATTTTCCACCTTGGGCGAGTGAGTCCCACCTAGTTTTTTGGGTCTCGAACCTAGTTTCACACCTTTCTAAGCATTTTAAAAAATGATCCCAAAAATTATGCCGAATGGGACTCTTCCGCCACCTTGGGTGAATGAGCCTCATGTGGCCTAAATTCAAAATTAATTCAAACTTTTGGTAGGATTTTATCCTCCTAGATTTGATGTCAGCTTGTTGTGCTGTAATTTCAGGAATTCTTGCATAATTAAGTATAAATACAAGGATCTTTCACTCATTTTCACCTAAGACTTTTGTGAGAACATTCCTAATATCAAGTTTGAGTTCACAAGAGCATTCAAGCATTCACAAGAGCATTCAAGTGTCTTCAAGGGCTGATTATCAAGAATTTTAGACTATTATTCAAGCATCAAGCATCATTCCAAAGATTTCATGCATCATGTTTGTTTTTGAGCTAACAATTATGATGTAGAGTTTTGTGATTCAAGCTAGAATTTCATTCAAGATATATCCTATTCAAGCAAGAGTCAAGATCGACATCCATTGGAGTCATCCCATACATGTTTGCAACACTTCATTGCTAGGGCTTGGTGAATTGTAACATCATATTTTGTTCATTCATCATTCACCATTCCTATTTCATTTAATTTCAAGGTTTGATTACCGAAACGAGGTTTGGCCAAGGAAAACCCCTTTCCACTAACAAAACAACATTTTTCCCTCTCTTTAGTGTGTGATTTTGAGGTTTAGATTGAAGACATATTGACGAGTTAGTTTGGAGAAAATTGTCAAATTTTTCATTAAGCATTGAAGAACATTGGAAGACACCTACAGGTTGATTTACAAAGATTCAGATTCGAAAACCTGAAGAAGCAGATTGAGCACACTAAGGAGAGAAAATTTAGACCTTGAAGTTTCAAAAAACCTAACTAGACTGATTCACCACTTCTAGCGAATGAGTCATAGTTTTGGTCAAAATTCATATTTTGCATATTTGGATACCCATTTGCCAGATTCTTGTTTCTGCACAGCAACCCAAATTTTGGACTGATTCACCCAACTTATGAGTCCCACTCAGCATTAAAGTTAGAATTCCTAGCATTTCAGACCTCCTTCCAGTCATCTTTAGATTCCGAGGTGCACACATTTCATCTTACAACTTTTCATTCTATTTTACATGCTTTTCGAGGTCATTTTGTAAGTCATTGTATCATTTTGGGGTTTAGCATTTCATCTTGCATTGCATTTGTCTTTCCAAGTTCTTACTTGGAAGTGATGTTAGCATATAGCTCTCATTGATGCAAAAATGATAAATCATGCAAAGTAAAGTGTTGGCATGATGAAAGAAGATTAGAGATGAAATGGAGTTGCTCGTGCAAGTGAAGGTGATGACATTAATGGAAAGTGTCATTGATGTCAAGGAGATATGGTTTGCAATGAATGGAAGCATGGGTACTGGTTGTCGGTGAATGCATATGCTACAATGTTTTCATGGAGTTAAAAGAGAATTGTGAATGCATATGATACGATGTTTTCATTGATGTCAAAAGTGAAAATCATGCAAGGGAGATTGTTAGCACAATGACAGAGGATGAGTGTGAGAGTAATAGATATGATGGAAAATTAGATGGAAAATTGGAATTGGGTTTCTCAAGATATTTTTAGAAATGTATTGTGTAGGTCTTGATGTCAATGTAGATGTCAACATTCATTTGTTCATGTTCTTGATCTAGGGTTTATTAGTTAAAGCCTACGTGTGCAGGAGTTTATAGTCACAACGTTCAAATAGTTTCTATTTTTTCAGTGACTTGGTATTGCAGGTTGCAGGTCACATAAGTAGTAACTTATGTCATTCATCCCATGGAGGTGACTGGCCCCTTTGCTTAGTGCTTTAAGGTTATACATTTCCATCAGTTTGGTAGGAGTCTCGAAGGACTCTCTTCGATGGAGCAATAAGGAGTAAGGAGATCTTTTTCGATGTGTCACAGTTTTTCAGAACTTCACAACCTCTGACTAGAGGTTCTTAAGTTTAGATTTCTAGCGACTGAGTGATGTGTGATGGGTGAGTATAATGTTGATGGTGGGACCAGATAGTGGAAGGTAGCATATGCCATGAACTATTGGAAGTAGTGAACGATGGAGATTAATGCACGATAGATAAATGATGACCATTGATGTCTGGTGGGACCTGCAAAGGCAACATACAAAGTTAGTGGAAGGTGATGTCATGTTAACAAGTGGCATTAGCCCACATACCCCACTAAGAATTCAGTGGGGTCCAATAAAGACCCACAGGGCTAGCGGGGAATGGTGAAGATTGATCCTTGGAGATCGGACGGTGCTTGTTGCAGAGTCTTGGTGGGATCCAATTGGGGTATGAGATGATAGAAGATGACCAAGAAGACACATGGTGTGATGATATTGAGTGAATGATAATCCACATCCTTGTTGTGGATTACAGAGCAGTGGCATGGCAATGAGGTGGACATGTGACGTCATCAAGGGTTTTCATTGGTGTGACTACTGGTCATTGGTGAGACCTGTTCGGATGTCTCCTTGACAACCTGATGACCTACTTGATGAGTCCAATTAATGGCTCAATTTTGATAGGATTTATTATATATTTTTTGTTGTCACCATAGAATTTGGCACTTGGTTGTTGACATTTTCCATGTTATTTCCTTAAAACCTTAAGCGTTGGTCATAAGTTTATCCTTATGAATTTTAATGACATTAACATGCTATGCAAATTATCTATGTTAATTTTACATGTGGTTGAATGGATGTTACTTTAAGGTAATTATGGATATGCAATTGTTTGTGCATACTAATGTCATTATGGAGGTTCACTCTAAGATGCTGATGTCGACAAAGCTTGCAAAGTGGAAGAAACTCCTACAAGTTGATTAGTTGCCAAGAGAGTCAAAAAGATGGTCATTAAGAGGTCAAAGGAGGGAAAACTTTGAATGGAGGGAAACTTCCAATGGAGGGAAATTCCTAGTTCGAATGAAAGATTGTAATTACCTTTTAATGGCCATGTTTGTTTGTTGAGAAAATCTAGGGAGTGTGTTGTGCTAGATTCTTGTTGTGGCAAGTCTACTTTGACCAAATTTGGCACATGCATAACTTCCTCCCTCTCTTTTCTATGCTTTCAATAAATGACATCCTCCTATTTTGATGGAGTCAATTGCCTAGGTAGTTATGGTTAATTAGAAGTTCTTCTCTCTATAAATAATGGTTAGATGCCCCTTTTCATAAGGTTGGATGTTATGAGATTGTACTTGTATTTTCCAGTTTTAGTAATATAGTCATATTGTTGAAATGTTGTAATCATGTTTTCAAGAAATAATATGATATTCTAAGTTGTTGCATCTGAGTTAGCTTAAGGAAGACTCACTCAAGGGTGCCCACTTGGTGAGGATTCCACCCATTTAGTTTAAAAGTTATTTTATGTTTAGCAATTAGTTTAAGTTTCAGGAATTGTCTACTCCTGCAGCCACTAGAATTTTTTTCTATGACTATTCCTATAGCCAAGATAGGCATAGTATTTTCTTGTTTGTTTGCTAATATTTCCATTCTTTTCTTGTCTGTTTGCTAAGATTTCCATTTTTATCTTTCATTTTCAGTTCAATTGTTAATGCTTAGTGTAGTTGTTGATTCATGCTCAGTGCTTAAGTTGATTTCTTTCCAACATTTTATTTCCAGTACTATTTCCTTTCTAGTTTATGGATGACTACAATGGAGTCCTAGTGCACATACTATGCTGACCCATTTCAAGTTTGCATCCCTGGGTTGACAATGAAATACACCTTCATGATGAGTAAGATAGCTACTTAGTGTAGATGTGCAATCTCTAAGTCACAGATCTAAGGGCTTAGTTATTGAACCATTAGAGGAGGCCAACAACCCTCATCGATGACACAATATGGTATCACCAGGATCTTGAAGCAGGTCTCTTCAATAGGGAGATGGGAGAATGGATGCCAACTATGGGACCCGATAAGATGATGATGGTGTGCATTGATGGTACAGTCATAAAGCAAATGGCTGGATGAAACGTGGCAGAAAGTGATAGTGGATGGTAACATGTGGTGACACGATGGCATGGGGACCACTTGTCTACAAGATTGAATGGTACCAACGTGACAACACCTATTGATGAGATTGGAGTTGATGTCTCTTTGATAGCCCGATGGCTATCTCATCGATGTGACATCGATGTATTGGTAGGACTATGGTATGTGTCCCTTTGATAGAGAGACATGATGAATACCCCTAAGATCGATGATGGTGATTTAAACGACCGCTTATCCGATGGTCAGGGTTTAAAGGCATGACAGTGGACAAAGATCGTAGGATCATGACATGAGAGAGAAGATCAAAGACCAATATTCAAATTTGAAGATCTGCAATAGTCTGGTTCATTTGAACAAGGGTTTCAGCTTGGCAATTGACACAAGAGAAGGAATTTATTGATCTAGTTATAAAAGCAACCAAAGTAAATGAAGATGTAGTAAGTCTACAAGAAAGAGAGAGTGAAGTGCAACAGATAGTGAATGCATTTGTGAAGTCCTAGACTATAACACAGAACATCCTCTAGGTGTTTGCATTCAAGGTGAAGATAGTGTACAGTGCAAAAAGAGAAGAGATGTGCAAAGGTGTGAGTGTTGTTGAGATTGTAGCTTCAATAGCATAGTATGAATTGTAAGAAGTGCAACAATGTATTGAATGTAATGATGCATGATCAAGTTATGTAGAACCAATTCTTATCCATACTTGTGTTTATTATCATAGAGGTGGTTGCCTCATTGTATTGAGTTGTAGCTCAGAGTAGGGTGTTGTTGCATCCTTGAAGTAGTTACTTCTTAAACTAGCGTGTTGTTGCATCCTTGGATTTGTAGCTTCTAAATTAGGGAGTTGTTGCTTCCTTGGGTTGTATCCCTAAAAATTGTAACAAAGATTCCATTTGTGACACTAGATTTGAGCAGTAGCCTCAAGGAGCTTTGTCACTATGGTTTTTCCCATCTTGGGTTTTCCATGTATATCTGGTGTTGTGTGCATGTGTGTGTTGAATGTCTATTTGCATGGTTATGTTTGCATCTTTAGTTTTCAATATACACAGTAAAAGTTGAGTAAGAAATTTGCACAAGGTATTTGGAGTTAAGTAATCTATATAAAGGTTTTGAAAGCCAAAGTTTTGAGTATCTATTGATTCATCCCCCTCTCAGCAGATCATTATGTTTCAATAATTGGTATCAGAGCCCTAGGTTCCTTAGGAGAAGCTTAATCAACTCAGGTAGATCTTGGTAGATTGAACACAATATGTCTAATAAGGAAAGCTAATCTATAGAATAAGTATCATTGTTTAATGGATCAAACTATATGGTTTGGAGCATAAAAATGGAAGCTTACTTGAAATCATTAGGCTTTGATGTATGGAATTCAGTAGAGAAGGCTTATAAGTTTTCTACTCCTTTGAAGTCTTTTACTATGTCTAAAAATAAAGCATTTGAAGATGATGCTAAAACAAGATTTGCAATTATGATCAGATTTTCAGATTCAGTACTTGATGAAGTTATGCATTTTAAAACTCAAACTGACGACACACTGTACTAGGGTGAAGGTATGACTAGGTAACCCATTACTATCTCCCAATATTACTATTGAGTAGTGGACATGCTCAGACTTGTGAAAACAGGTGAAGCTAATGTCCTGTACCTACAAACCTACAACAAAAACAAAAGTCGTACATGTATACAAATAATAATTCATACACACCATGAAGAGAGAATCGCAAAAATCACAGGGCACTCACGAAGCGAGAGATGCAATACTGTTCTCTTCACCAATACAGTCACATCAGAACTGACAAAATTAAAACATCAATAATCAATAAATGAGCATACATCAATATTAACTCAAATAACAACTATGCTAATGTGAAAGCATGTTATAAACAAATAATCAGTCACAACATCAACTCATCAAAATATCACCATGTCCAAGTAACATCAAATAGTGTCATAAAGTTTATCAAATAGTAACATAAAGTTAAGATAAACAACCTCATAAAGTCTAGATGAAATCCCAGAAGCTGTTTAGGCAAGGTAAACAGAGGGGCATTACATGCACTTAGGAGTACAAAATATGTAAATAGAAATTCATTTGCTCCTATATGGAATATGTATGTGGTATGCTACAAGTGTGACAACTTTGGTCACATAGCTAAATACTACAAACTAGATCTTGTAAGACCTACAATACAGAGAAAGATGAAGAATACAAGGAAGGATACTTCTCCCAATGTGAATAATGGTTCACATATGTAGACACGCAAAATTAGCATTATGCATAATCATATTCCATTCAAAAAATAGATCAAGTTTATTTATCAATCTCCTAAGGTCATCAGCTTAAATCGAATAAATCAAACTTGATCCTATCATCATCCCTTTAATTAAATAAATCAGGACTTTATTTAATTGAAATCCAATTCATATTTCTCTCTTTGATTTGATTTAAATCCCTAAATGAAGTCAAATTGGTTAAATCATCCTAATCATCATTTATTTAATCTAACCATGATTAAATGTTAATCTCACCCACTTGCATCCTCTAGATATCTCCACTTGCACAAATAAATCAATAGATTGATTTATTAAAAAAGCCCTCATTTTCACTCAACATGACAAGTTGATTTGTCCCTCCAACATTGCATTTATTGCACTTTTTCTTGTCCCCCTCTCTAAATTTATTGCAAAATTTGAATTCAAATTCTACCTCTCATGGGCACTCTTCCCAAAATTTGCACATCCATTGGCCTATCATCACTTGACAAGTGGCCTATTCTCATTGGTGGATCTTTAGTCCCACATTCACTCTCTTGGCCAATCTCTCATCAAGAAAATCTATAAAAGAAGGCCTTCATCTTCATTCATGCATCCACAACTTTTATGCAAGGTTACTCTCTTAATTTGAGAACTCATCTTGCCCATCATCTCCATTGCATTTACATCATCTTGAGCTTTGATCAAGGGCTGGGAAAGGGTTACTAGCACATGTAACACCAATCCAATATGGAATAGGTGATTATCTTGCTTTTGAAATGTCTTCTTGATGTTGTTTTTGTTACTTGTGGCATTTCTTTAGCATCAATATGTTATATCATAGAGGTATTTGCAGATTTGTATGTTTAGACTAACCCTTCTAATGAGTATTTGAGGTTGGTCTTACTTGCAGATTTAGGGTACTTCATTGTGGCGCTAGAAGGAGCGCAAATGACCAATCTAATTATACATGTTGCTTAACCTTGCAGTTATATTTTTTTCTTCATTAGAAACTTTCTATCTGCTTCTCATTTGCAATTTTGGCATTTTAAATGTTGATATAGAAAATACTTTTGGGCCTGCATTGTTTTAGTCTTGAAACTAACCCCATACATCTCAATTAAAAATGATGATTTGGCAATCAATTAGCGTTCCGTTCTCATAAAGCATTTGCACTTCATTTGTAGTTGCAAAGTATTTCCAAAGCTCTCATTCGCACGCAGATAGGGAAAATGTTGATTACCTCAGCTTGATTGTTCATTGTTATTATATTTGGCTTTTAAGTTGCATAATGGCTATCTAATTTCTTTGGGTTTCTTCTCACAAAAATTTTGTTTTTTGGACCAAGAAGTATGCTGGTATTATATTTGACATTTATTTCTTGCTTGCTGATTATTGCTGATTATACCACACCTCTGCCTGGGAGATAAGACAACGTACCTGCACAGAATGGGAGCAGCCAAAGAAGTCGATTGACAGTGACTTTGATTGCAATACAAGTCGGCCTGAAATGTAATGTTGATAGACTTTGGAAATAAAGTCTTCAATAGACAAATAAAGGCCGAAGAAACCACCGGCTAGTATTAATGTCGATGTGATTTTGCTGAAAGAGGCTGGGAGGACAGCGGTCAAATGTCTTGCAATTATTGCATTCAAACTAAAACTATGGAATGAGCATTTAACCAGTCAATTAGCATTTGCTTGAAGGCTTCTTTTTTTAACAAATATTTATTTGTTGTTTTCTTTAGGCGCCAACCAATGCGTGTTTCAATGGTGCTGACCAGAATATCTTATCATTTTCTGTCTGAAGAGCTGTTGACAGAGGCGGGCATCTAATCACTTCCTCCAGACTGTATTTGATGGTTGTGAGCAGCATTTGTATTGTACCAGGGCACATGCAGTAGTGCTATAAGCCAGGGAGTATTAATGATATCACCATTCACTATTGTCATTAATGATATTTCCCTTCATTTTTAAAATTTGTGCATTTCCCGTGCCTAGGGCTGCGCACTTGTCTCGCATAGGCTACTATGTAGGTTGTTCTACAAACTCTGCCCATTTTTTTCTCATACGCATTATTGACTGCATGAGACAATTTGTGCAGAAAATTGAGGTAAGTAGCTTGGCATGGTTTCAGCGAGCTTTTTGTGTTATGAATTTGTAAACAGCCAAATCATTTCTAGTTGTGTTTTATTTCCTAAATGAAGGATGGCCTGACCTCATTATATGTGAAGATTGCTCAGGCAGCGATTGCTTTTACGGCATCAGTAGCTATTATCCATTCAATATTGGATGTGGAGCTCTGACTAGTTGATTGGATGTCTTGCCTATTGAAAGTTCGAAAGTGGTGAGTATACATCACGGTTATGACCTATTACGTAGGCACAAGTTGCACTGGATGCTAGCAACGGTTGTGGAACTTGGATTTACACCTGCCAAATACATTGACTTGAATGTTTTTAAAAGACTGTAGAATACGACCCTATACCTGCTAGTTGTGTTGATTATTATAAACATTCAACTCTCACCTGCTTCTAATCCCAAAAAAACTTCAAGATTCTTTGGAGCATTAATCCCCTTGAAAGAGAGCTTCATTCACATTTTTTGCAGATGAGTTGATGCAAACAGGAAATTTTATTTCCACTCATCATCTAGATCCTTCTGTAAGAAAATATTGTTTTGTCTTTCTAGTAGCATTTCCCTGTCAAAAAAGATCAATCTTATGCAAGATTTCGAAGTCTTCTTGTACTTTTGGAGGAGAAAAGAGGGATGATTGTTCTTTGCATTGTTAATGATCTCCCTGGAAATCTGTTGGCTGCAGGAAGGAAGACTTAACGTTGGCAATGAAGAACGAGGCCTGGAAATATACATATGATACAGAAAGCATCAATGAAAGGCATGGAGCAGATAAAGGCGTCATCTCATAAAATTTAAAACTCCAAATGTTTGTAAGATGGCCGCGATGCAACAGATTGAATTAAATTTTCTATGTTTTTTTAATTCTATTTTCTGTCTTCACTTTTCCATCTGTTGCCTAACAATAGAACTCATTGTGAGATGTGTATTTTACTGCAGAGAATTTTAAGTCTTCTGCATTGCAGCAATTAGATCGCCTAATCTAAATCAGACACAAAACATAGTTGAAGGCATAGTTGTCACAGCCGCGCACATTAACTTTTTGACAGTTTTTGTCCTTTGAATTAAGCAGCTAGAATGAATATCGAAATGAAGGGACATTAAATTGTTTTCTTGCCAATTGCACTTCATTAATTTCGATTTGACTTTAGGGGCTTTTAACTTTTGTGATGTTTATTGGACTTATAGACATATGTAGGTGTTGACTTGTGGTTTTGAAAACCATTATTATATGTTCAAATTTTTGGTTAAGTCATATCCTTTCAAAAAATCATACATTTGGATTAAAAGGAAAATCTTTTTATTTTGACCATCAATTACATCATAAATACGAAGGGAGGTACAAATTGAAATTATTTTGACATGTGTTTTGTCAAATTATCGTATTTCCATTTCTTTCTTTAATGATTGATAAGTTTTGTATATGTTTTTTTCAATTTACAAAATACATGCTTAACTTTTATTTGGGATGTTTATAGGTGTGAAGGAAAGCGAAATAGGAAAGCAAGGAAAGCAAGGAAAGTGTAAAGGGTGAAAACAAAAGAAAAGCAAAAGGTAAAGGTGAAATTGACATTGAAATCAAGCATTGGAGTTGGACGAAAACAAAGGCGAAATCGGAATTAAAGATTCAAGCATTGAAATTGAAACCTAAAAAGCATTCTTAAATGCTTTGAGCTTACGTCACCTACTTTAATTTTCTGTTTCATGCTAACTCACCTTTGGTTTCTAAAACAAACATTTCAAAATGCTTGGAGGGTTTGTCATATGCCATAATTTTTTGTTTTAGGCTAACTCATATTTCGTTTGGTGCTTTAAAACGAATTCATCATTGCTTTGAGGCTAAAATGAACATGTGTCTTTTATGTTTTGTAATATTTTATGCAAAATAATCTCATCTAAAAAGGCGTATGTGCTTCTCTCGTGCTTCACGCGATCTTGAGAATCAAAAGTCTTTTTGGTGACATTAAGTTGCATAAAAGATTGCCTCCACACTTCAATTTGGGTTTAAAATTGAACAATATCTTGTGTGAGTGTGAGTAGGGGAATTTTCACATATATTCTCTTTCTTTGTGCCGTCAAAGATTGATTGAGTTATGGATTTTGTCTTTGCTTGCTTTTGTTTATCTTAGAGGGCCCGCCTTGGGGAAAAAGTACTCACCCAAGGGAACGACTCAACCGGTAACACTCTAAAGCCAAGAGTATTTCCAGCCGGGATATAAATGTGGGTATTGGTTAAACGCCAGTATCACGCGGTTGGCTCCGACAAGATGGATCCAAAAGGGGACTCTTGTCGTATGGGTCAATCTCCATGAACGGAAAGTCCTTACTAGAACCCATGTGCTAGAATTTGCCAAAATCCTTGATCTATTTTTTGGTGCAAGAACGGTCATTCTGAAGCCGCCCCACACTTTTACAATCTTTAGTAGAAATGGAAAACATGCCATGGGAGTTTCATGGGTGTTGATGCTTGGCTGCCCCGTATAAGTGAGTACCGTAGAGAGCTAGTGGGGTCAAGCATCTAACCATTCGCTAAAGATAAGCGTAGTTGGACTTGTCCAAGTGGGGATTCAACAAATATTGTCTTACACATCCATAGGGCTTGTACTTGTCCTGGTTTGAAAACACAGTGTTTTATTCGAAAACATTTGCAAAACAAACATTCAACATGATTTTCAAAATTTCAAACCCTTTAGGAGGCAAATATCATTGACCAAATTCTTGTGTTGTTGCTTTCCCTTGGGATTACATCCTTAGAGGTTCCTAAGCACTTGAATTTACCTCTCAATTTGCCCCCTAAAGTTAAACAATAGGTAATCTTTGCCTTAAATTCATCAAAGTTTCACATAATATACCTTGTGAAATGAGACAAAGTTGAGACATTGGACATTCAGTTTGAAAACTAATCAAGAGTGTGTTCATGGTAAAAAGAATCCACTAAGCAAAGATAACAAATTAGACCCCACACATGTGCTTGTTTATCTTTTTATCATCTTTCATGAAAACATTGGTCTTCTGGGGTTTGAATTACTCTTAGAGAAAAGCGTGTTCTTCAATATCTTGGCCTAGTAAACAAAGTCTCGCTAAGTCTCTTAGGATCATCAAAACTTTCATCTATCTTCCAAACATTTATCATCTTCATCTCACAAACAACTTTAGAGATTTGAAAAAATCATCCTAGACTTGGGTAAATCAGCCTTAAAACCAAATCAAAGTCAATTGCTTAGTTAAGTGTGTTTAGATGAATCCTTCCTCACACACTTAATTAAATTATCACTTTCTTGAACAAAGTTCATCCTAAAGATCACATCCAACATCTTAGGGTTTACAAGTTCATCATTCAAATCAACCAATCGAAATCAAAATCCCTAAGCCTAGCATTGATCCAAAGTCCCTAAAACGTTCAACATTCATATTATTTTACACCTTTCATCCTTCATCTCGTCATTGGTCCTAGGAACCTTAGAGGTCACTTTTGCAGCAAGGTCAAAACACAAGGAGAACATGGAATACAAACTTGATCCATACATCATGAGTAATCCAATTCAACTAAGCTATATAAACCTTACAACACCGATTGATCATCAATACTCACACTTACACAATCCATACATGGGATCATTACCTTCTACAAATGTCAATGGAACAACAAATATGAGTATCCCTAAATCAAAGATTGGAACACATTTCCCAATGGTAAATCCAAGTCCAAACCTACAAGTCTATCAATCGAACAATCAATGCATGAGCCTTGAAACAAACGTCATCTGACCAAATCCCTAGAAACCGAATGAGAAGGTAGCAAATACAAGTTTTCAAAACATGAATCCAGAAAACTTTAGGATGGATACATTTTCAAATCATATGAATATTCCAAACATGAACAATGGTCAATTTCAACCTATCATACCGAGTCTGAGTGTCATCCCAAATCAGAACATTATCTAAAATCGAACACAACTACACACTCCAAATCTGCTTACACAAGAGCCAAATCAACTATATCAAGGGAGTCAAGATCAAAATCAAGAAAAAATTTGGCAAGATCAAATTGCGGCACTTTCCAAAATAGTTGAGACATTACGCCAAGAGACATATCCACCGCCAACATCATTCCTTGGTTTAGGGCTTCCCCCTTTACCTAGCACCAATCACTCCATCCAAATCAATCCACATAACACCAATAAAGCCATCACATCAAATCCTTTGAATATACCATCGACATCGCACCAACAGATGGTATCCAATCAAGCAACAATGATGATCCCAACCAATCAAAATATGGTCTCCCAAGGGCCTATCACCTCGTTCATCCCAATCATCCCTATCACTTCAATCATTCCAAACACCACCCCCATGATCGCTCCAAGTGTATCCCAACAACTTGGCACTACATCCAACACGATTCCAAATACACCACCACTACTGCCAAAACCAAGTGCAATAAGTAAATATCGTAGCATCGCACTAAAAGCACATCAAGCCTACCAACAAGCGCTTCAACAATCTCAAGCTACCCAACAAACATAAGCACAAACACAAAAAATGACAACTGTTGAGAAAAGGGATCAAGATCAATCCATCACTAAGCACCTCAAAGCTATGTCTACTTCATCCAATGATCAAATTAACATATGTCAAGAGTCACTTTTGAATCACGAAATATCATACAATGAGCCAATTCAAGAAATATCAACATCACTTGACTCTATGGTCAAAGACATTCACAATCTCTCCACTGCAATTGTCGAAAACAATGATCAAAACTTCTCCATCAAGGAGCACATTGAGGATGTATCTACACAATCCAATGACCAACTCACCATACATCAAGAGCCACTTTTTAGTGATCTCTTTCAAGGAGTGTTAGGATTATTTGATCCAATTGACATAATGCACGATCCGTTGACCAATGATCATGTTGAAAATGTCTCTAAATTTCCTTATGAGTTAGAGGACATATCTCAAGAATTTTTTCCAAAGCATGATCAAAATCTTTCACCAAGGTCTAGCAATGGTCCGTTCCAAGACATGTTGACACCCTTTGACCTCATGATTACAGATACTGAAGGAAACCTGACCTTGACACTTGAGGATATTGAACCACTTACCATGTCTAATGATGACATCCAAGAAACCTTTATAAGAAATCCATCCTTTGAAGCTAACCCATGTCAAGAAATTGATCCAAAGCAAGTCAAAATCAACTCCAAAATCATTCAAGATCAAGAATTTGTATCTTCAAGATACTACAATAATCTAATGGACACTCTCCTATCTATGCAAGATGATCATATCCATGTAGCACATACTCCTCCACCTACCCATGAGATGCTTTCTATGGATGGACACATAGATGATCTTCATCTAGAACAAGATTGTGTTACACAAAAAGAGCAGATTATTAACTCCTACAGTCAAATGGAGTTATCAACATCACGATCAGATATATCCCAAAATCAGATTGAGGAAATCATGAATAAAGATATCAAACATTATCCACTCAAGGAAGAAAATCAGACAAAATAGTATAATCTAGAATTAGCAGAGCAGCAAATGGAAATAATGTCATCTACAGTGATCATTGATCAGAGAATGCATTCTGAACAAGAGCTCTTCGAACAAGCAGAATCAAACCATGAAGTTGCTACTACCACCATACTGGGGGCAACTATGTCTCAGGCAAATGTCAACATAGGGAGCACGAAGAATCCTTATGGTGAAATTGATGTCAATACTACAACCAGCCATGTCATGAATCTTCATCCACCCATCACCCCATCCACGAATTGGGACCAACATCAGAGGAAAGATTTGAATCAAAGTACGAAGAACATTATTAAAGAAAAAGAAGCTGAGAAGCATAATGGAAAAATCAAATACAAATGGATACCAAAACATACAAAGAAAGATCATCCCTATCAAACTCCATCAGTCAAAGAAACTATGGGAAAAAATCAAAAAGGGAAATGTATGCATCAAAGATGTCCGCAAAAGAAAAAGCAGGATTTTCAAGCAACGTACAAGGTATATCAAGCAGTTGGTCCTAATTCCATGCACACTTTCGTATCCACCCATCATTGCTCATCTTCCCAAGTTTGGAGAGTCAAAGGTTCCAAACTGTCAACCAATCCATCCCTTATCCATAAACACACTCCATCCATGCCTCCACGCATGATATCCAATTCTCATATGGACCATGTATTGGCAACAACCCTTCATCATAAGGATTCAGAAGGCACTTTATCGCGATGTACGCATAGAGACAAATTTAACCCCGGTATCAATGAGGTAGATCAAGAATCTCAAAAGTTGCATTCAAGTGCACGTATCTTAGCAAAGCAACTTCTTCAAGCAGGATACCGATGGCACATCATGACACAAGCATCTACATCAACACCACCAGGTGATTCAACATATGCTTAAAATCTTTCAGAAAAATACAAAAAATGAAAAAAATATGAAAATCCAAAAAAATCAGAAAAAGGATTGAAAATAGTAAAGAGAAAAAAATTGTCCTCTAGTGAAAACCACTACGGTGGCGCTTTGGGCAAGACCATGACGAAAACCTGGCAAATGGGCACCTTGTGTAAATAAGCACTTTCCATCCACCAGGATCTTTATGGCTTGTTCGGCATCATCCCTCCATCATCCATCGCATTCAGGTCTCCATTCATCACTCATCCACTCACATCCACACCATAGCTTGGTCCTGTGTTCGTATCATGATCCCTCCTAGTACTACTCGGCCCATTCTCAAGGTCAGTTTGTCCTGCCTTTATCGGAGTAGTCTATTGCATCATGCTGGGGGCATGTTCCCATCGGATCGGATTAGTGTATGGTCTTAAAGTCCTCAAAACATCAGAAAATCCAAAAACATCAGAAAATCAGAAAATCCAAAAACATCAAAACATTAGAAAATCCAAAAACATCAGAAAAATCAAAAAATTTAAAAACATTCAAAACATATCAAAATCCAAAAACAGGTCAAAAAGTTATTGAAAAAACCAAAAACAAGGTTGTCTTGTCGAACTACGTCATCTCTGAGCTTGAACGTAGGCAAGGTTGATCTTTGATCATCCCCCGAGACATTTAGGTTAGTCTTATAGGAGTCTGTCATAATAAACTGACATTTCATCATGTATATCATCATCTGTAAATCGTTCAAGTCGTCAGTCGAACTACGTGGTCTCTGCATGTATAACGTAGGCAAGGCTAATTTGTTGATTAGCCCCTGAGGCCCCTATGATAGGTCTTTAGGTTAGTATCTTGGTCAAAATCTCAAAAAATCCCAAAAACATTTGGAAAATCGAAAATCAAAACATTTGTAAAACCTCAAAAAATACCAAAAACAGCCTCAAAACATTGCAAAACATCAAAAACATCCAAATATTTGAAAAAAAATCCATCTGCCTCATCTCGCTTGCACCTGCAATAAACACCATTCATAATAAACTGATCATCATCCTCAACCTTTGGTGAAATAATTAGAAACAAGTCTAGCAGCTTAAAAGAGTAAAAACTTAAAAGCTTCAAGTCTCAAGTCTTAGTCAGTACGTAAACAAGTTGGTCAAGTCTTTGTGTCGATAGTCCATCATCCAAACAGTCCCATATCAATCATCTGATAACATCATGTGTAGGATGAACCTTCCTACAATGGGCATTATTTATCAGAAAGAACACTTTGGATAAACGAAATGACGTGCCACCATCCACTAACATGTCCTAGGATGTATCCTTCCTACAATGGGCATTATCTTTTGGCAATAAGTTTTGGTTCTTATCCTTAAAACACATTCCCTTTTGGTTAGCGGTATTGAAGAACATCAACTTTTTTGTGTGCTTTATCTTTTTCTTTTGACTTATCTTATTGGGCTCAGTCCACGAACCTCTCGATGATATCCAAACGAAGGATTTAGAGAGATAGGAATGGGGCAATGATCATTATCTTTTGTCTGTTGTGCTTGTTGACGCTCTTGTAATAATAACTTGGCAGATACTTGCTTTGTTAGGTACACCCTAGCAAGGTTTCCGTATGTCAAGTGTGAACAAGAATACTCCTATCTGCTTGTTGAGTCAAATTCCATCACACTAGGTACAACACCATCTTGGTTCTTTATACCTTGATGCATCGTACCTACGTGTGTTATCAAACATAAGGTAAGTAGCCCTTTTAAAATCCCAATCCTTGATAAGCAAATCATCATCATTTATCATCATCACCATCATCTATCATCATCATCATCTCTAATAAAGTCTCATCATATCACATGGACTTGTTGGATCCTCTTGTCATCATCTCATTTCTGTGCTAACATCATCATCACCAATGCATCCATCATACATCCATCATGCATCCATTATGCATTCATCTTGCATCCATAAATCATCGGTATTCTGCATATCATCTCACATGCATATCATCATCATAATATAGATCTGTTAGTCTAAGCATCTCATAAATCATCCATTGCATATCATAGCATACCACATCATCAATCTCATCCATCTCATATCATAGCATCATTTAAGTTGTTTAGGATAATATAGATTTGTTATTCTAAGCATCTTGAAATCATCATCTTTGCATCATCGTCCATAACCACCCATTTTGAACCTCTTTATCGTGAGATCGACCCTCAAATCGAATCTTTTCGCGATCTCTCGAGGGGGCAATGTACCAGTGTACTTCTTTCCACTGGGGCATCTGAAAAATCAATTTTTATTTTATTTTAATCGCGGCAAGTTTATTCTTTGAACCAACGCAACAAGTACATTGCTTCAAAGAGGGGAAAAATGTAGACACACAAAATTAGCATTATGCATAATCATATTCCATTCAACAAATAAATCAAGTTTATTTATCAATCTCCTAAGGTCATCAGCTTAAATTGAATAAATCAAACTTGATCCTATCATCATCCCTTTAATTAAATAAATCAGGACTTTATTTAATTGAAATCCAATTCATATTTCTCTCTTTGATTTGATTTAAATCCCTAAATGAAGTCAAATTGGTCAAATCATCCTAATCATCATTTATTTAATCTAACCATGATTAAATGTTAATCTCACCCACTTGCATCCTCTAGATATCTCCACTTGCACAAATAAATCAATAAATTGATTTATTAAAAAAGCCCTCATTTTCACTCAACATGACAAGTTGATTTGTCCCTCCAACATTGCATTTATTGCACTTTTTCTTGTCCCCCTCTCTAAATTTATTGCAAAATTTGAATTCAAATTCTACCTCTCATGGGCACTCTTCCCAAAATTTGCACATCCATTGGCCTATCATCACTTGACAAGTGGCCTATTCTCATTGGTGGATCTTTAGTCCCACATTCACTTTCTTGGCCAATCTCTCATCAAGAAAATCTATAAAAGAAGGCCTTCATCTTCATTCATGCATCCACAACTTTTATGCAAGGTTACTCTCTTAATTTGAGAACTCATCTTGCCCATCATCTCCATTGCATTTACATCATCTTGAGCTTTGATCAAGGGTTGGGAAAGGGTTACTAGCACATGTAACACCAATCCAATATGGAATAGGTGATTATCTTGCTTTTGAAATGTCTTCTTGATGTTGTTTTTGTTACTTGTGGCATTTCTTTAGCATAGATATGCTATTTCATAGAGGTATTTGCAAATTTGTATGTTTAGACTAACCCTTCTAATGAGTATTTGAGGTTGGTCTTGCAGATTTAGGGTACTTCAACATATTCTTGGTAAGAAGGCTAACAAGACAAAGAAGAAGCCTAAGAAGGTGTGGAGAATGAAATTTTAGTAAGAGGCACTGAATGTGGGTGTTTCTACCTTACATCACTAGTTTGTAGTGATGGGGCATGAGTCAAAGGGGAGCTTCATTGTTATTTTATTCATCCCTGGAAATGGAGAGAGAGATCAAGTTAGGTAAAACATTTTTTACAAACTTCTAACGACTTGATGGTTGCAAATGTATAGTCACATTCTTGCTCATTGAAATTCTCATCAAAGGGTAAGAACATCAACAAATAGTGAATAGTTTGTTGTAGAAATTGATATAAAAAATTAGTATCAATTATTGAAGAAAAAGTGGTGTAGATGCTCTATTAAGAGAAATGTTTCTTGCTTCAAACCACTGTAAATTTGTTCAAAACAATTTGGTTGGTACATAGCCCAAAAGGAAGCAAATGCCCGAGTATGCTGAGAAGAAAATGTTGCATGATCTCAGGGGGAGTTGCTTTAGTTAGCAGATTAATTATATGATCAAATTAGCTGGTATAGATGAAATGAAGAACTTGGAATGAAGGAAATGCATGAGTAGGCCAACATAAGAGGATAAAGCAAGGTATATGAAAAAATACAATTGGTATCTATGGAGAAGCTGCTTTTGGCATCAAATCAATATTATACTTGATACATTGCAGTTTTGAATGTTAAGTAGTATTAGGGCATGATATCATCCATTGGTGTCAAGTATATGATATCAATTGGCACAAAGCATGAAGTAGAACATCTATAATTGATATTAGACCCGATTGGCACTGAGTATGTAATGTCACTTCAACTAGCATTAGATATTAGTAATTGGTATAGAGCAGTTGAAACATATGGTTTTTTCCATTGCAGTAAAAAGGAGAGCAACATTTGGGATGAGAGAAAAACATTGTTTTCAATTGGTATTAGTCAAAGGGGGAGCAAAGTCCCTTTACCATTGCTAAGAAGAAGTGAAGGCTGCAACAATATGGTGACTTGCAACAAAGAAGAGGAGAAAGTTGTGACCCTTTACCATTGATGTCAAAGGGGGAGAAAGTGTCGAAATACTCAAGTATTTGAGCAAGGGGGAGAAAGTTGAGCTTGGAAGAAGTGTAGATGCTCATAAGATGAGAAAAGGAGAAGGAATGTCAAAGGAGAAGAATTGAGAGCTCAGATATTATCCATCATTGGTATCTAACCTTTGGCATTTTGAGAATTTAGGTTTTTCCATCAATGACAAAGGGGGAGATTGTTAGCATATAGTTGTCATTGACGTCAAAAAGGGGAAATCATGCAAGGTAAATTGATGGCATGATGAAAGAAGATCATAGATGAAATGGAGTTTCTCATGCAAGTGAAGGTGATGACATTAATGGAAAGTGTCATTGATGTCAAGGAGATATGGTTTGTAGTGAATGGAAGCATGGGTATTGGTTGTTGGTGAATGCATATGCTACAATGTTTTCATGGAGTTACAAGAGAATTGTGAATCCATATGCTATGATGTTGTTATTGATTTCAAAAGTGAAAATCATGCAAGGGATATTGTTGGCATAATGACAGAGGATGAGTGTGAGAATAGTGGATCTGATGGCAAATTAGATGGTAGATTAAAACTAGGTTTCTCAAGAGTTTTCCAAAAAGGTATTGTGCAGGTCTTGATGTCAATGGAGATGTCAACATTCATTTGTTCATGCTCTTAGTTTGGGGTTTATCAATTAAACCCTATGTGTGCAAGATTTTACAGTCACAACATTCAAATAGTTTCTATTTTGTCAATGACTTGGTATTGCAGGTTGCAAGTCACATAAGTAATAGCTTATGTCATTCATCCCGTGGAGGTGACCGATCCCTCTGCCTAATGCTTTAAGGTTATACATTTCCATCAGTTCGATAGGAGTCTTGAATGACTCTCTTTGCTAGAGCGATAAGGAGTAAGGAGAGCTTTGTCGGTGTGTCATAGTTTTTCAGAACTTCACAACCTTCGACTCGAGGTTCCTAAGTTTAGATTTGTGGTAGCTTAGCAATGTGTGATGGGTGAGTATAATGCTAATGGTGGGACCAGATAGTGGAATGTGACATATGCAATGAACTTTTGGCAGTAGTGAATGGTGAGATTAATTGATGATGGATAAATGATGACCGTTGATGTCTAGTGGGACCTATGAAGGTGACATAAAAAGTTAGTGGAAGGTGATGTCATGTTGACAGGTGGCATTAGCCCGCATACCCCATTGAGAATTTAGTGGGGCCCGATCAAGACCCATAGGGATAGCGGGGAACAGTGAAGATTGATCCTTAGAGATCAAACAATGCTTGCTATAGATTCTTGGTGGGACACAACTAGGGTATGAGATGACAAAAGATGACCAAGGAGACACATGGTGTGATGAGATTGAGTGAAAGGTAATCCACATCCTTATTGTGGATTAAAGAGCAGTGACATGGCGATGAGGTGGATAAGTGACGTCATCAAGGGTTTTCATTAGCGTGATTGATGGCCATCAGTGAGACCTGTTCAGATGTCTCCTCGACAACCTGATGATCTACTCATTGGTGAGACAATATGGTATCGCCAACACCTTGGATAAGGTCTCTTCGATAGGGAAATGGGAGAATGGATACCGATGGTGGGACCTGGTAGGATGAGGATGGTGTGCATTGATGGTACAGTCATAAGCGAATGATTGGATGACACACAGAAGAAAGCAATAGTGGATGGTGACATGATGGCATGGGGACCACTTGTCTACAATAGAAAATGGTATTGGCGTGACAATGCCATATCGATGAGAATGGAGTTGATGTCTCTTCGATAACCTGATGGCTATCTCATCAACGTGACATCGGTGTACCGGTAGGAGCATGATAGTGGACGAAGATTGTAAGATCATGGCGTGAGAGAGAAGATGAATGAATAGTATTCGAATTTGAAGATCTACAATGATCTAGTCCATGTGAATAAGGGTTTCAATTTGGTAACTAACACAAGAGAAGGAATTAATTGGTCCAGTTGCACAAGCGACCAAAGTAAATGAAGATGTAGTAAGTTTGCAAGAAAAAGAGAGTGAAGTGCAATAGATAGTGAATGCATTTTTGAAGTCCTAGAGTGTAACATAAAACATCCTCAAGGTGTTTGCATTCAAGGTGAAGAGAGTGTGTAGTGCAGAAAGAGAAGAGAGGTGTGAGTGTTGCTGAGAGTACAACTTTAACAACAGAGTGTGAGCTGCAAAAAGTGTAACAATGTATTGAATGTAATGATGCATGATCAAGTTATGTAGAACCAAGTCTTATGCATACTTGTGTTTATTATCATAGAGGTGGTTGCCTCATTGTATTGAATTGTAGCTCAAAGTAGGGTGTTGATGCATCCTTGAAGTAGTTGCTTCTAAAACTAGGGTGTTGTTGCATCCTTGGAGTTATAGCTCCTAAAACAGGGTGTTGTAGCATCCTTGAAGTTGTAGCTTCTAAATTAGGGAGTGGTTTCTTCCTTGGGTTGTAGCCCTAAACACTGTAATATAGATTTCATTTGTGATGTTGGATTTGAGCAGTAGCCTCAAGCAACTTTGTCACCGTGGTTTTTCCCATCTTGGGTTTTCCACATATATTTGGTGTTGTGGGCATGTTTGTGTTGATTGTCTATATGCATAGTTATGTTTGCATATTTAGTTTTCAATCTACACAGTAAGAGTTGAGTAAGAAATCTGCACAAGGTATTTGGAGTTAAGGAAGAAATTTGCATAAAGGTTTTGAGTATCTACTAATTCACCCCACTCTTAGTAGATCATTGTGTTTCAACAAGTGAACCCCTCATTAGTTTATATTGAACCCCTAGGACAACCCTATTGCATGAACTCTTTCTTCTTTTCATTGAGATATCTAGAGTTTGTTCCTAAATGAGAGAGAGTGAAGATTGTCATTCTAGGTCCTAAACCCTAGAAAAGCAACAATTTTTCCACCTTTTAGGAAGTAAATGGAAGAAGGGTCACAAAGTATAAAACAAGAAATTCCAGTATGCAAGGTTTTTATAATCATCATGGCATCAATTCATAGGCTAAAAGCATCGGGGATGAGTAGGTTTGGAGTACTGGATGTGAGGAACAAAACCAAGGGCAACAACATCCCAATGGACATTCAGTGAGAAATTACCTTTTCAGTGACAAAAGAAAAAGAATAATAACTAGGCAACATATATGCTAACATTCCAAGTGCCAAGGAAAATTATAGTGTGATCAGTGTTGAACAATCGTAATTGACAAAGTAAGTAGGAAATTGAAGAAATAAAGAATCAATGCCAAAATGGCAAGTGAATAAGAGGTGACCAATGAGAGATGTGAAAGTCCCAAAAGTGAGCATGCAAAGATATGTTGAAAATGATATAATTAATGAAATGTACATCCTTATCACAGTTGAAGCTTGCAAAACTTCTTGACAACAAACACAATTTTTAACACGTAGTCCACAACACAAATAATGTTGAAAATTATTTCTTCCTCCTTTATGCAGCAAATAACTTACCTAAAACAAGAAATACTTAATAATGGACAATTGTGAATATCTATTATATCAGCCCTCAAGAAAACCACAACTATTTATCTATATCCAAGAATAATTTTAATCATATCACTGCCTCCAAAGTGTGTGATTTATCCTTGTTAACCAAAAATTGCATAGAAAATTTTGTAACCAAGTGGATTATCCTAGACTTGCATGGGTATGTTGGAATGAAAATAGCTTCATAACAAAGTGGAAAAGTGTACTTGCATGCTAGGTATAGCCATGGGAAGGTCCAAATTTTTAGTCCTTTGTCATCCATATGATATAATATTTGTTCTACACTTTGGTCTTACTCCTAAGTGGAAGTTGCTATTGACCTACAGTCTGTTGAGTTTCCTACAATCAATGACCAAAAAAAAGAAAGATAACATTATGTTACAATCTATAAAGTATTGGAGTTTTTGAGGAAATTTATTTACACCCACAAGGTTCTTGAATTATAGATGAAATACAACAATTACAATTTACTTCAAAGAAGAGGCTAATTTGCAAATACTACAATGATCTGACTGTAAAATTTTATAATTTTTGGTTTTTCAAGTTACAAATTCTAAGAAACATGATGACAAAACCAAGAAACAAAATCTACAAGGTTATAGTGAACATCACTAATCTTCATTATTGTCTTTTGAAAATATTACAAAATGTTCAGAAGCCATAGAACTCCATTTCAAGATGATTTGAATGTCTTTTTATCCATGAAAAAAATTTCAAAAGGGGAGAAAGGGGATTTAAAATATATAAGTTTCTAATGAAAATGTTAGCATGTTAATATTATACATATCAATTGATGAGGGAGAAACTTGGAGAAATCAAAAGAAAAAAAAGATGGAAAATATTTTGAGCAAAAATGTAATTCACACTCCACTCATTACCTCCTCCCCTAGTATCGTGGTTACAATTGGGCTTGCAACAATTGATTTATATGCATTGATGCTACATGAAACAAGAAATGTGACAAAGGACTAGACTATAATATGTGGGCTTGACATAAAAATCTAATATAATTACTTTTTAGAAATTTTGAAAAACTAGAAATTTTGATTTATGCCATATGCTCCTCCATATTCATGGCATCATAGTGGTTGTTCAGAAGATTTTGATGTCAATATAGCCAACATAGTAACTAGGACCTTGAATTGACTACCTCAGAGATACAATGTTACACTGAAAGTATAGAGAACCAAGCTTTGATGATGACAGTTAAAGAGCCAAGTGATTGATTTTTAGACATTCACATGATAGGATTTGGAAAATAAGATGTGAGTTTAGAACTCTAAGTCTATGTCATAGACCAACTACCACTTCTTTTGATTCAATTATTTGCTAATAATTACTCTACTCCAAGGTGATGTTTTGCAAGTCTTTGTCATGCTTTGAGTTCATGAAGGTCTGATGGCATGAATATGCATTTTCTGTGGTAGGAATCCTTACAATGCTCAAAGAACAAATTGAAATCAAGATATGCAACCAAACAATTTTTAAAAAGCCACAATTGCAAAAAATGCAAACCATATTGACTCATGAGTTTGGAATTCATCCCCACCAGATCGCATGGTAGAGCATCACAAAAAATTCCTTTTCAAGTTGTAATTCAACAAGTTGCAAACAAGCATTAATCCCAAACCAACATTAGGCTTCAATATAATTGATGATATTTCCAAGAGAATTTTCTAAAGCAACAAATATCTGAAGCTATGAACTAGCATACCTGTAGAGAAAGCAAGCAAAATCACAATGAAGACCCTCATCTTGTGAAATGAGCTCCTTTGAAAAAGTTAGGCCTGGCAGGTCAGTCCCATTTTCTTCAACTAGAATATTAAACAAAAGCTACAAGAAAAATCCCACTTCAAACAAAAACCTACTAGGAAGCATGAAACATTTATAATCATTGTGAGGAGTTAATAGAGACACTTGCCACCAAAAAATATGCGCTCTACACATGCAAATGAAAAAATCCTTTCACAAAAACTATTGAAGCTATGAAATGAAAAGCGCTAATCATTAGAATGAAATGTATATCAAAGAAACCAAAAGTCAAAAAAGAGATATAATACATAAATTACCTTTCAATCCAATGAAGAGCCCAATTTGATTTCTTTGTCACACAAGGAACAGTCTCAATTACATTGAACAAATGGGCCTTCTACTCAAAGTATTTGATGTAAGTCTCTAATAAGAGACTATATGTTTCTGCACAGTATAATTCACATGTCAAACCATCCCTCCATCCAATACCTTGCAACTATTAAAGTTAAAACCAAAACCCCCATAGCGAAGCCAAAACAAGGGACAAAGAAAAGTAATTTAATACCTAAATGAATATTCTCAATTGCAATTTGAAAACCATAAAAAGCACGTCCCTACAAAAGGCACCATGTTCCAAATTAATTCAAACTCTTTTAGAGAGGTAAAAGAAACCCTAGATGGAGCACATTTTAGCATTCTTGAAGTATATTATTGTTATTAAAATCTACATTTGGTCCTCCTGCCTAATATTAAAGTATTGCTTTTAGTAAAAGCTTAAAAACCTCAATGCTAAGAAATTAAAATGCAAAAATAGGTACCTCAGGAACTTGAACTTCTTTCATGAAGTGACCAACCAAATTTTCCAAGACAATCCCATCAGAAGCGGCAAAAAATGTTAGAACATGACTAACAAAATGCTTCTCATCATAGGTTAGCCTCTCCCAGTGTTGAACATCCTGTGACAGATCCACTTCCTTTGCTACAAAACCCCAACCAAAAATCATTCCCTAATACACATCATGCATAAATTCTTCCTAAAATCAAAGACAATAAATAAACCCTAAAATAATCCATAGATCTAGCTTCATTTTTTTACGTGATTAGGTCAAACTCACTTATACTTATTTGAGTGTATTTAGATAGAGAATTCTATTTCCACATGACCTCACCTAAATATTAAATTCTTTGCTTATAGATTGTATGCAAAGCCTTGTTCTCCTAAGAACAAAGGTCATTTCCCCACTAGACATTTATTTTTATTTTGGTGCTCAAGATTCAAACAACAAACACATTCAAAAGTGGCGTACATTAGGCAAAGGTAATCGAGTTGATAAATACAATTGTTCAAGGATAACACAAATCCTATAAACAATCACAACACCAAATAACCATAAATTCGTAATGAGTTAGCTTCAAAATAAAAAAGTTACAAATAAAGAGGCAACCAATAATTACCAAATCAGGTCACATAAACAAAAAGAACCCATAAACCATGAAAAAATGAGCAAATCTTCTTGGAACAAATATGTATATATTTAGGGTTGGGGCCCTAGCTCAGTTGGCTAAATCTTTCCTGTTGCAGGAGGTTGGTCACGAGGTCTAGTCTCCCCCACCCCCGTGGTACTGGAGGGCGTGTCACGCCAGCACCGCCGGTCACATTAAAAAGTTTACCAGGCGCACTGCAGTTTATATGGGGTCGTGCTACCCGATTCCTGTAGTCTAAAAAAAAATATGTATATATTTAAGGAAACAATTGAAATCCTTAAGAATGCAACCGAACTGTATTCCACACTACACTAAATGAAGAATGTTACAACACAATTTCCTTTAAGAAATAAGTACGAAATAGTTTGAAAGATTTTACATTGAATTTTTTAATGCCCTTAGCCAATACATCCTCCTGCATAAACCTCATCCCATAATGGACAGAAGAAAGGGGAGAAATGCCAAGCTCAAACGCTTACTAGTCCAAAAACTAGCCTATGCTTTCTTGTACATTTATGAAACTTGAGGGTACTTGATTAGGAACATCCAAAACCTATGGGTATTTTCCATCAATAGAGGCTCTTCATCAACTACCACCATGGTTGATTTGATAATGATAAACCCACAAAGAAAAAAGATTAAAGCTCAAAACAATTAGTAAAAAATAACCCCAATCGGGAAAAAAAAGCATGCCTTGTGAAATTCACCTTGAACTGATAAAATTCAAAAATACCCACGAAGGCCCCTCCTTCAGATGGATTCACCTAAAATCATGTGTAAAATATAGAGAAAGCCCTCTCATGCCATGTCTCCTCTCCATGCAAACATGCGTTGACAACATAGCTAAAAATATTAATCGCCAACTGTCCATTACCTACTCCCAAGTTTGACAATCTGCAAGAGCTTGCAAGCCAAGCCATGGTAGTTGTGTGCTCTTTTGCCTCAAAAACTACATGCACATATTAATCCACCAATTATTAAGAAAATTATTTTTTTATTACAAACAATTAAATTTTTAGCAAGTTGTCTATAAAAACATAGAAAACAAAATTTATACATGAAAATTACAAATTTTGATTGGTTGAAGTACAAAATTTTAGTTGCAAGTTAACATTTGAGCCTCCTAGTTCCAGGCAAGAATTAATAATCATTTACTTTAATATTTTTTATTTTACTGTATTTATACATAATATTATGTTTTTAATTTTATTATGTGATAGATGTATTAGATGTATTACACATTTAGGTCATTATTGTGTGATGCATAGTTTAATTTGTTTTCACATAAAATTTTATATAGTAAGCTTGTTAATTTTTTAAATAACCAATAAAATTTATTTTATAATATTATGTGTATGTGTTATTTGTTCAAATGATTATTTTTAATAAAATTTTATAATGTGGGTTTTTGAAATTTTAAATTAATTAATAAATTATTTGATATTATAATGGTAAAATTTATATATTTATTCTAGTTTTGGATCTATTTTAAGAGAATGGATTAATTTTAATTGTATATTGATGAATGGTGTAATATTGTTTAAAGTTGGGCTTGTGTCTTAGTTTTTCACTTATCCCTATTTACACACGTTGTGATGCATTCAACCTTATCCCATTCATTTGTACATTTCTTTACACTTTACATATATTGTATATCCTATTTCTAAGCAATTATTTCCCCATTATATATATATATATATATATATATATATATATATATATATATATATATATATTCCATCCATTTTATTCTTATCATGTGCTAACTTGCTAAACATTTCACATGATTATTGTTATGTAGTGGTATTTAAAAATATTATGTTTGCATTCATTTATCATTTACTAATCATTAAAAAAATCATAAGTATTAGAGAGAATAATCATTCTAAAACCTCTACATGTCTAAAGGTTGTCATCCTCCATTTTTATTTTTGTAAAGTTAATCTTTTCAAGGGCTTGACCTAAGAGAACTTGCCCCTACTGATCTAACAACCTCCAAGGTATTATTGAATATTGTTAGTCCTTGATAGTTATGGTAGAGGAGAGTTTTAGGCAACACAAATTTTAGAAGGGTTGATTCCCCATGGATTTTAATCTAGATTCATGTGGAAAGTTAAATCATAACATTCAAAGTTGATTATGTACATGTGAGATCAATTTAATAAAAATGGGAATAATCTTATTCAAATTTCACTTTTCTCCTTCCAACATATATAAAAAATTGTAATTTCTAAATTATAATTTTAAATGATAATCAAAACAACAACTATCTATAAACTATCAAAATCAACTAATTATATTTATTTAAATTATACCTTATATTTAAAAAAATTACAATCTATTTAAGCTCTTAATTACATTAATTATCTTACTCATAAAAACCAAAAAACTATTTACATCTATATTTAAAAAAATATAATCTATTTGAACTCTTAATTAAATTAATTATCTTATTCATAAAAACCAAAAATCAATTTATATCTTTATAATATTATAAAAATATTCATATAATTATTTTATAAATAATCTAATATTAAATAAAGTATGAATGAAGTTTGAGCCTATTGTATCTCAATGCATATTTAACTAAAATAAGAAATAATTAAAATTCCAAAACATACAATTTTTTTAAATTTTTTTTTTAGTTGATAGGCTATTTATAGTGTGAGATTTGAGCTTGAAGCAAGTCTCACACCTGCAAACCACTATTGAGTCCTCGGAAAACAAGTTTTAATTTCGTTTAATGGTAAATCAACTCTTGTTTAATGGTAAAAGCCTCCAAAATCTCACTTATCACATAAATATTGATTTGGCAACTGGATGGGAACATTCTATTTCCATTTGCAATGTTTTTATCAATTTGATAGCAAATTTCTTTTTTCATTTACATTGCTTTATGTTTTAATACTCTATGCAAATATTTTATAATAAAATAATACTCAATTTCTTTAAGAGAAAAATCTAGAATTATTTTTAAATTTATTTTATTCCGGAATAATCCTTGAACCTTTTTTAGATGCGAGTGCTAATTTTAATAAAATCTAAATCTAATGGTGAGGTAATTAATGCCCGTGAAAGTTATGTATTAAAGAATTGTCTAAAGTGCACACGAAGCTCTCGGGAAGGTTGTTAGTCATTTGAGTTCGTTCAGTGAACGCCTTTTTAATTTGTAAAGAGCGCATAAAATTTCCAGCTCATCGGACAATCTCCGCAACCCACGTTTAAACTCTATTCGTCTCTGATGACAGAATGAAGAGTTGTGAGTAGCTGGCAACACGGCTGATCCACATTTTTCGATCGCTGCAACAAAATTGATTCTTGAGTCTTACAGATTCAACTTCTTGTCCCCACAAATGTCATTATGTATATATACATATGCCCTAGTCTGTGCATCTATTTAAAAAAAATCCTTATCCAATTCAGCTCGTCTGAGGTTCAAATATTGCTGCTACACTGCTGCTTACTTGTTTGCCAAGCCTTCACTTCCCAAGCCCGTCCCGAGTTTGAATCTCGGGCGCCCTCTGCTACCGAACATGGTTAAACCCTCGTCAAAAAAGAAAAGCGAAAAGAGTATAAACAAGAGTCAACAACATTTCAAGGGAGTTCGAATCAAAAAATGGGGGAAATGGGTTTCCGAAGTAAGAATACCCAATTCCAAAGCTAGAATTTGGTTGGGATCTTACGATTCTCCTCAGCAGGCCGCTCGCGCTTACGACTGTGCTGTTTACTGCCTCAGAGGATCCCAAGCCAAGTTTAATTTCCCCAACTCTGTGCTAGAAATTCCATTGGCCTCTTTGCTCTCTCCCGCTCAGATTCAAGCTGTTGCAGCCAAGTTCGGCAAGGGAGAATTCGGGCAGGCGCTGGACTGTAGCGCCACATTTTCTGGCACAGAGTCGGGGAAATTAAAATATATAATATATAATCTATAGACCCTGGACTGTAATGCCACATTTTGTGGTTCAGAATCACTGTCGGGTGTCTACAGTCACCAAAGTTTAGAGGAGCAGAATTTGGGGCTATTAGATTCACTTCTTGAGGAGGAAGAAAGCTTGGAGTTTTCGATTATGGAGGATTTTCTTCCTTTAGATGAGTTATTAGAGGACACTAATTTTCTCAAGGACATCTTCTCCACCGGATGATCAGAATAGTTGTGAGATTTCCCAATTCAGATTAATTAACAAGATTTCCTCAAGAAATTGTGTTGGAAGGGTGGAGTTTTTTAAGTCCCCAGGCAACACTAATTCTTTGTGCTGTTGTTTACTGTTTCAATTAAATTTGGTATTTTTCTTTTCTCATAAGATCGACACATCCAATGCTCATCTCTTTTTTAAAACCTTTTGCGTCGTATTATTATTATTATTTAACGATGAATATGGTATGCTTGTATTAAAAGTAAATAATAAAATACATAATTCATATAAAAAGTGGGTGGAATAAAATTATACCTTCAAAAGTTTATACTGAAAAATAAAGGAAAATAACAATAGCCACATTCTTAAACAACAAGAGTTGTATTTATGGGAGGAAGAGGGTCATTATTGAGTGGTTTGTCCCGACCATCTAAGGTATTCTAGGCATTAGTGATGGACTCCTAGCCTATGATGATCTCATTGTTTTTTTGTTTTGATGGATCACTAAAAACTATGGGAATAGGTAAAATAGCAAGGTCCGATTTAGAGAACTTCTCATTATCATGTCAACTAAGGAGGCCACAATCACACTAAGAAGCAAAGGAATACCCATGTGGCAAGGACTCGCATGACATTTGCATTGAGGGGATCCATCGAAATCATGATAGCCACATCTTTAATGAACATTATCGCACCATGATGACAACTACGAGGATAGGCGTCTCTATTACTAGGAAAGGCAACCCATCAGCAATAATTTAAGGGCCATTGACCTAATGCTCAATAAGCGTCTACAAGTGGGAAAATTTCAAAGCAATGCACCTAGATCTGTAACACAACATTAGGGTAAATCATGGGTTTAACTTACAAAGAAAAATGTTTATCCATTACAAAATTTGGAAATAAAGTAGTGTTATTTCAACTCTAAAAGCATACCAAATTTGAGTAAATCTTTTAAGCATCTAAGACCAATCACTTAGAAGAATCATATGCTAGGAAAAAACTTTAGCTAAAAAGGCTTGAAGAAATCATGTATCCAAACTCAAACCACTTGGCCCGAGGGAAAAACTAGAAAATATTTCTCAAATGGAAAAGATAGAGGAGATTGGAAGCAACCAAATGGATAAAATGAGAACTAATGAGAAGACCCTAAGATAGGAAGCACTAAGAAAAATGAGCTAGTTTGGGCTATAAAATGGTAGACCAAATTGCGTAAACCTTGCAACACCATTGGGTGGTAGTGGATTGGAGGTTCCACTTGATGCTAAGCTTTTGAATGATGGGTAGTTGAGGATAAATTCAATAATACACTTGAAAGGGTTTGTAGTTCCTAAAGAAAGTCTTTGGTTACCACTTCCAATCTTTCCACCAAGGGATAATCCATCAAATCCATTCTTATGCACCACTTTAGGAGGCATAGACTCCATAATATTTTGAAAGAACTCAAAATCCTAGTTGCCAAGCCCATATTTACCTTTAAATTATACTCAAGATAACTAGTTCTTAATGGTTCTAGATAAGAGGTCTAATATGAAATAAATCAAATGTTTAAAGAGATTAAGTGCATGGATCTAGGGAAATTTGGCAAGAGGCTAACCCAAATAAGTAATCATAGGAGGCCACCATAGTGATTACTCGTTGAAGGAAATCCTAGTCCTAAAATCACTTTCTTTATAGATAAATCACAACTTCATGATGAGAATGATGTGAAGGCCTAGATTGTGCCAAGCTTGCCTACCACGAGGAATGCTAGAATCCATGTAATGCTTGAGGAGAATTTTTCAAGCTTCATGGCCTTCTCGGGGATAAATTATCCTTTTGGCACACAAAGAAAACCCCTATTTTATGAATCCTATTAAGGCCTAGATCACCAAAGTCACATGGGAGGAAACAAAATCCCTAAGAAATTTAATGGAACTATTTACCTTGCTATGAGGAGGGTCAAATAAATTCCTTGAGGAATCTCTCTAGATTTTGATAAGAATATTTTAAGGGAGTCCAATAGGTACAATAGTACACATGAGTGGATGCAAGCACCTATGATCAAATCTATAATTTCCTAGCTATAGAAAGAGGCTTAGCAATCCAAAAATGTAACTTTTCAATGTCAATTAGAACAAATAGCCAGAGAGTTGTAGAAGAGGATTGGAAAGCAAAGGGAATGTCCAAGAATCTAAAAAATTCTCATGGTCAATCCATTTCCAACCAGAAGGGTTTGGACAAAAAGGATTAATGATAGAATTATATTTTCTACCATTAAATTGTAGAGCCAAAAGTAAGGAAAAAAGTGTTCAAACACTATAAGGCATTGCCCACATTGTCTTGGTCTTCCAAGAGAGTGAGGAAGGAATCATCAAAAAGATGACTATTAACAAACTAGAGATTAGAGTTTAAAAGGGAAATTCCTTTGAAATTTTGTTGGGAAACTACATTGGCTAGCAAATATCCAAAACCTTTAGTAGTACAAGAACATACAAAGCTAGAGAAAAAGAGTAGCCTTGATTAATGGAGCAAAAAATCCTAAAAGAAGATGATTGTCAACCATTAATGGTGAGACAAACTAAGGCATCTAAAGGATTATTTAAAGTTGACCAAAGAAATTGGGGCCAAACCCAAGGGTTTGAAGCATGTCCAAAATAATAAACCATTCAATACAATTATAAGCTTTAGAAAAGTTTATTTTGAGGAAAATATATTTTTGTTGAGAATGATGGACTTGATCCATACCTTCGTAAATAACAATAATATCTTCTAGGATATATCTACTTTTGATGAAGCTAATCTATTCAACCCAAACAATAAACAAAAAAATGATAATTCAAAGTATAAAGGTTTTATCTATGATATTTAAGAAGTATTTAGTATAATATTTTGTCATCAATTATAGATTTCATTAATATCATTTTTCTTAAATATGAATTAATATTATCTTTATTTATGATAGCACTTAAGGAACTTATTGTTGTTCAACTTCCAAGTAAACTTGGAAGAGATTAGGTCCAATAGTGTTTCATAGAGGTATATAAAATTCATATAAGAAACCATCATAGTCAATGACTTTGTTGTTAGCTATAAATAAATTTGCTTCATGAAAATTTATCAAAGTTAGTTTCCACTCACAAAAGGCCCATTGAGTAGTGAAGAGCCTACAAAGGACCACAACCACACTTTAGTGAAGGGATTTCTTAGACTAAAAATAATAATTATAAAACCTATTGATAATGTTACACAAAATATTATCAAGAAGCTTCAAGAGGAATTGCTAGCCTTCTTTGGTATGCTTGATTAATTAAGGAACTTGACAAGATCAAAGGGATTGAAAGAATTCTTTTGAAAATTTATCCCCAATGTTGAGCCAATAAAAATGGGTCTTGATTTGAGCTCCTTGAGTTTTATGATTATAAAAAAAAGGAATTGGTGAGGTTAAGCAACACACAACTATTGAGTAGGGGAGAATAGGAGCATCTCTATCGAGTGATGGTGGCATAGTGGAGTTCTAAGGTTGTGGCCTCATACGAGTAGTAACAAAACAACATTGGATGGTGATCATAGATTAACAAAAAGCAAGCTTATTTTTTATGGCATTGGGCACCTTTGGTTAAGTGCACAAAGTTGAGTAGATTAGAACGTGAAGTGAGAGCCTAATATTTAAAAAGGTTACAGTTAAAAATAAAAGATAATAACTTGATTTATGGAAATAAATTCTTCTATAGATTTGTCCTATACTGGAAATTACGAAATGGTGGATAACATTTAGATTGAAAAAACCTAATTTATTATGATGATTACCAAAATCTCTCTTTGTTCCATTGGCCACTTTATTAAACATAGTGGAACCATATTAAAATCTCATACAATAAGTGATACAAGAGATTTAATAATCTAAAACCTAGAAAAGATCCTTTTCAACATCATTGGAAATTAAAATTAATAAGTGAAGAGAGTGGTTATTTTTATTAAAGATGATCCACAAGGATATTTAGTGGGGTCACATCTTTGATCCACTATGTTTATTTCCATGGTAAAATGAAAGTGAAATTCCTCTACAACTTGGCTTATGACCACTTAACAAAAAAAATTCTTAGCCAAATGTAGAATTGATGAAACTTGCAATTTTCAATTCCTTTAAACAAATACATTGATCCTAAGAAATTTGAAAACATATAAAGCAATTGAGGACCAACACTTTTAGCTCCATAATTATGAGCATTTCTTTTATTACTCACCATAGTCACACTATCTACTTTTTGAGGAAAATAATTATGATTGGGCTTGTTCAATGCACAAGACAACTGAGAGGGGGGTGAATCAGCTGTACATTAAAATATAAAAAATCCTCATAAGCATTTAGATCCACATCAACTTAATTAACCCTCAATCTGTTAGAATGATTTAGTATGAAAGCAAATAACAGAAAATGAAACACATCAACATCATGCATAATAGAACATCAGATTAATTTGGAAAACCCAAGAAGGGAAAAACCATATTGAGGATTAGCTCACAATATAAAGTAATTGCAACATAAAATACAAAAGGCTCATTGCAGAGGGTTCACTACCCAAAAGAAAGAAGGGCTCACTACCAAATTATAGAAAAGAAGAAAGAATAATGTTGCAACTGAGAAATCCATCTCAATGCAATAGAAGACCCACCACAACATCACCAACACATTCGTTGTTGCAAGTATGAGTAGATTGGTTTTTTCATTTATGTCAACAAACTTGTGTTGTCATTGGTGTCAACTGTATAAGGAGGAAGAAGATCATTATTGAGGGAGATTCTTATGTGAGTATGTTTTGTTATCCATGCTTTGATTAGTTGCATTATGTTGTCATTAGTAATTTTACTAATGCCAACCTCTAGTGTTGCTTTGATAAGCTTTTGTGATCTATGGTTGAGTTGAGGAAGTACTAAAATGATGAAGATGTGTCTCTAGTGTTTGGTTTCCAAGTGCTTTTGAGAAATTTTGATAAAAGAATAAACAATGTTTGCAGTGGTGTTTTGGGTTGCGGGGTTGTGTTCTTGTGTTGCTATGCATTTATTCTAGGTTGAAGATATTCTTATGCACTTCAAATATGTTGATCAGACATGTTCAAAGGTGTTGTATCTAAAATTTGGTGTGTTGGATATTTATGCAGAAGAAGTTGTGTTCACCAGAGTGTGAACTATGCATTGTAGAGGTGTCTGGGAGAAATGTATTTGTCCTTGTTTATCTGCAGTTATGTTTTAGGTCTTTTGGATCTAAAGGAGTGTTGAGTGTGTTGGTATATTTTCTTAGTCAAGATGGTTTGAGGTTTGGAACTAAGGAATTATGTTTCTTGAGTTACAATGTATGACAGAGTTGTCTAGATGTACTAGGTGTGATACATTCTTCAGGTGAAAGTTGTTGCGAAGGAGGTTTTTGGATTTCAGGGCATTTATGTAATATTCCAAAGTGTGTTCAAGTACATGATGATAGGTTGGAGGAACTGTGCTATTATTACAATAGATTTAGGAGGAGGAGGATTCATATTATGCTCCTATAAATAAGAGGTTAATTTAGAGGATTAAAAGAACTAGATAATAACAAAGGAAATAATTCTATAGAGGGAGTGAGTGGGATTGTTGGAAATATACAAGGAGAGAGGTGAAGGTACACCTACATAGAGTCCTACACAAAATACACCAATCTAGGCACTTCCTAGAAGGATCAAGTTTCATGTGAGTAGCCTCTTTTTATTTTTATATCTTCTACATATGTATATTTATTCCTTTATTATGTGATTAAAATTATGTATGATATAACTTATTAATAAGTGATTACAAGTATAATTATTAAAATATTTCATATTTATTTTGACATCCTCTAATGTAGGAGGAAATTTTTACTTGTTTTGATAGATGTAGTGTTTTTATGTATAGTGTTAATTTTTCATGATTTTTTTTATTTTAAACACTTTTGACCCAGAGCTAGATAAATGAGGCCATAGTAACTAATATTTGGGCCTCACTAGACATCTAGATCCCCTTAAGCCATCCTATCACCCTAAATCAAAATCGGTAAGGGGTGAATAACATTCTTAAGAAAAAAGTTCTTAAAATTTGGCCAATTAAGAAAGAATTGAATAATTTATCTAAGATTTGCAAACATATGAGATAGAATCTCATGAACTAAAAATTGAATGTAGTTTCTCGGCTACTAGGTTTATTTTTTTATAAAACTATTTGGTGAAAATTTGAAATTCCCGATCTGATAATTACTTAAATTTGAAGGGGAAAAATAGAAGAGCTAGGAATATGCAAGCCGACCACCCTAACCACAATAAAATGATAATATTTTTTATAATATTTTAGATATAAGTGAGGACATATCAGATGTGATACATATTTTTGTAATTTTTTCCAAATAAATAATTAATTGATTTTTTATTACAACTTTAAAACAGAAGCTGTGTAATGTCACATTCCACCAGCTTGGCCAAAACTTCAATTCAATTTTATTTTTAATCTAAGTATGTGAAACATAGAATGTTCACATGTTTTTGATTCAAAAAGAATGTGATCTTGTTTAAGCTTTATAGATGTTTTACAATCAACCTATCAATCAAGACTTTGGTTGTAATTTAAAAGCAGAATAATATTGCCTGTTAAAATTCAAAAGTAAAACATGATTTTATATTGGTGGAAGGCTAGGGTCCTTTAAAGAAACTCTTTTTGTTTCATCAATTTTGGGTAAAAAGTAGTTAGCCATACCCTACATATACCCATCATATCACCACTTTTTTGGCCCATCATACAGTCCACATACTGCTTTGGAATGTGAATATTGGATATGAATGTATGAGTTTTTAAAAGTTTAAAATTACAAGCAGTTACCCTCCTCTCCAATTTTCTTGCATTCAAGGTATTTTGAGAGCAAGATTCCTTAGAAGAAATATTAATCACTTGAGGTAGATCTGGGATGGTACACAAGAAGGATATCCCCATGTTTGATGACACAAACTATGCATTATGGAAGAGAAGGATGAAAGGTTATCTAGTTTACCTTAGATTTGATATTTGGAAGGTAGTACAAAATGATTATTGAATTCCTACAAATGGTCTGAGCACTAAAACTGAAATCAAGGCCTATAAATGCAATGATAAAACAAGGTATGCTCTTTTGTACAATCTTACAAATTTTGAATTAGTGAAAGTTATGGATCTAAAAATTGCTAAAGAAATTTGGAAAAAGTTGGAAAGTATTTATGAAGGAGATGATAAGGTTAAACAAGCTAAGATGCATAATCTTAATATTACATTTGAGAACCTATGGATGTCTAAAGATGAAAGCATTACAAACTACATGCAGAGGGTAGATGAAGTGGTTATTTCCATCAGAGGTCCTAGTGGGAAAGTCAAATAATCAAAAGTGCTAAAGAAAATTCTCAAAACACTTCCTAAAGCTTATAGTCATAAAGTTTCGACTATTGAGAAATTTGCAAATCTAGATTTATATACTAGAGATTAGTTGTATGGCTCCCTAATTGCATTTGAAATGAAAGAATTTGGTGCAAAAGTTGAGATTGATTTTAAGGATAGAAAATTAAAGAAGACTGAAGAATCTAATTATGAGGATCTTGATGATGTGGAAGCTAACTTTGTGAGAAGGATGAAAGAGGGTACTGGTAAGTATAAAGGTAAGTTTCCTTTCAAATTTTCAGTTGTGGAAAGATAGGTCACTATGCTTCAAGTTGTCCAAACAAAGATGTGAATGATAAAAAAAAGGAGAAAAAATGTAAGATGATTAAGAAAAGCTATCATGTTAGAGAAGATTCAATTATTTTTTATGATGAATCTAATTATGGAGATGATGATGATGGTGAATGCTTGTTTATGGCTTTAAAAGATGAATTTGTTTCTGCTAACTCTAAAAGATGTGGAAAGGATAGCCCTCCAGAGAGAAAGGACAAGGTTGAAGGTAATTTGGTATCTTCTTTTCATGCTAGACAGGATAAGAACTATTGGATCATTGACAGTGGATGTTTTAACCATACGTCCGGTGATAAGAGTAATTTTGTTAAACTTGAAAAGTATGATGGTGGACTTGTTATATTTGGTGATGATTTAGGTGCTAAGATATGTGGAATAGGTTCAATCAATTTTGATGTCAAGCATAACACTGATGATGTTTACAATATCGAGGGTTTAACGCATAATATCTTGAGTGTTAGACAAATGTGTAGCAAAGGATACAATATTATGTTTCAATATAATGGATGTGATATCTGAAAAGGGTTTGGAACTATGATTGTTGTTGGAAGAAGGATAGATGGAAATGTCTATCAACTTAAGGGTGTTGATGTTCACTTCTTTATGAATCAAATTAATGAAATCTGGCTATGGCACCAGAGGACGTGTCACATTAATTTTGATAATCTAGTAAGAATCAATTCAATTCAAGCTATGAGAGATTTTCCAAAGATTACAAAGCCTATCGATGTTGTTTGCAAGGATTTTACAAGAAGAAGCTTCTAAAGTAAAGAGCAATCCACTACTAGATTGTTAGAATTGGTGCATATGGGTCTCTGTGGTCCTACAAGAGTAAGAAGTCTTCAAGGTGACAAATATTTCATGCTTTTAATTGATTATTATTCTAGAATGACATGGGTTACTTTTCTTAAAGAAAAATTTGAAGCCCTAGATAAGTTCAAAGCAAATTTAAAGTTATGGTTGAGAATGAAATGGATATAAAAATCAAGTGTTTGAAGTCGGTCAGAGTGGAGAATTCACCTCTAATGAATTTGATATGTTTTGTGAGAATCATGGCATAAAAGGCAATTGTCTTCCCCAAAACTCCTTAGAAAAATGGAGTGGTTGTAAGGAAAAATAGAACTATTCAAGAAGTTGCAAGGTCTATGATGAAAGAATAAAAACTACCAAAAACTTATTGGAGAGAAGCAATTCATAATGTTGTTTATAAACTTAACATATTTCAAGCAAAAGTAAACAACACAAAGACTCCCTATGAACTATGGTATGGAAATATTTCTATGATCAAGTACTTTAGGGTATTTAGAAGAAAATGTTACATTAGAAGAGATGAAGAATGCTTGGGAAAGTTTGATGCAAGGTCTGATGAATGTATATTCCTTGGATACTCTACTAGAAGAAAAGCCTAAAAATGCTACAACAAGAGATTGAGAAATATTGTTGAGAGTGCAAGTGTCAAAGTTGATGAAGATTATTAGAATTTAGTAGTGATAGATGGATATGAATCAGATGAGCCTACTTGTAGAGAAGAAGAAAAAGCTAAGGAAAAAGAAATACAAATTGAAGGGAATAAGAAAACTTGGAAAAAGACCCTAGAACCCTAAGTGTGCCGAGAAGAGAATCATTTCTAAAGAACACATCATTGGAGACAAAACAAAGGTGTATTGAAAGGGAAGAAGCTACTAAAGGGTAAAATATGTGTTTGCTTTCTAGAGTTGAACCCTAAACCAGTAATTGGTGTACAAAGAGATGAAAATTTGATAAAAGCTATGAAAGAAGAACTACTTAAAATTGAAAATATTCAAACTTGGGAACTTGTCCCAAGGCCTGCAAACAAAAATATAATTGGAACTAAATGGATGTTCTGAGGAAAACTAAATGAGAATGGAGAAGTGGTAAGAAACAAGGCAAGACTTGTGTGTAAAGATCAATCACAAGTTGAAGGAATAGATTTTGAGGAGAAATTTGCTCCAATGGCAAGAATGGATGTGTAACAATGGAAATAGGGTGTCCCACCTTTTTGGAGATAGGGTTCCTACTTCACTATTGTTTCATTCAAGGAAACCTTAGAGATCTCAATCTGAGGATGAAGTGGGGGAAAGAGATCTTGCAATAAGGTATCCTAGGGTGTGATTAAGGATTAGAAAGGGGTTCAACTTACCCAAGCCTCTGACTTTGGAAGAGCGAGTAACATGGAAAACCTAATGATATATGCAAGACTTGAATAGTTGTTTTGGGGAAAAAGCCTAATTATTTTGATTTTAGATCATTTTAGGGTGTTGGTGGCGGCATACCACAAGAGAGATTAGGGGCAAGGGTTGATCCCTAACACCCCATGCATGCACAACCCCTTGTTGCTCATGGTCCTCCCATTCTTGCACATGTACATCATTGAGCTCTGGTCTCAACATTAGTTTCCCTTAGTATACTCGCAGGAGACCTTGATCAACACGCTTATGTGATAGCGGGTGGGGAGCATAGAGACGATGATGATGGAGGAGTTTTTATGGAGCTGGTCCAAGTACCGCTCCAGGAGTGTCGAGGCTTGTCCCCCATATATGTACTAGTTTTCATCAAGTATGCTATGGAACTGATCAGGCCACACCTAGTTCAGGTGGACATGGAGATTTTGGTGGTTCATCTGGCTGCATCAGTTCATTTGTAGAGTTTCTCACAGCAGACCATCACCCTGAGGACACTGTGACACAGGTATAAATATGCATCTAGATGTACGTTCATTTTATAAGAATTTTGATGGTTGTATATATCAAAGAAAAGTTTGCAATACATTTTAACAAACAATTTGATTGTTTGGTGTATAGATGACACTAACGATGCAAGGGAAATCATCTATTCCATGAGTACATACATCGACACTGGTCGTACTCGGAAACCCTTATGGGGTATTTTGATTTCAATTTTTAAAATTATATATGAAATCATAAATTATTTAACTTGAGTTTTAAATTTATAATTGAATCACATATATGTTTGAAATATTTATGTTGGTTTAGGCGAGTCAATCGACATCCACGTCGATTCCTCCTGAGGGATTTTCAAGCACTCCTCCACTATCAGGCGTCATAGATCAGGGGCACGTACATTCATATTGTAAACTTTTTTTAAGTTTACATTAGTATAGTTACAATTTTATGAGTTTTGAATTCACTAGATATATGAAACACATGCATGTACACTTGTAAATATTATAAGCATTAAATGTCTATGTACATGTATGTCTAGGTTGATACCATAATAAGAATGGGCATCGGGCAAACATTTGATGTTGCAGCTACTCGTGAGGCCATTGATTTCTAGGTTGTTTACAAAACTTTCTACACAAAATGTGCAAACTTGAATATATATATACATATATATATATATATATTACCCTAATTCAATTGTACATGCTTTAATTTTGATCTTGTAGGACTTTGTTATTGCAACTTTCAGCCCTGACCCAGATATAGTTACACCACCAGGAGGACATGTAGAGCAAGCTCCAGATCAAAGGGTAATTTAATTTTTTTATTATATTTAAAGTCAATTATAAATTTTAAATTGAATATATACATAATATGATATTTTTACATATTCTTTTTCTTTTATAGCATGAGACACATCTTGTAGTTGAGCATGTACAAACATGTCCTGGAGAAGAGCCTGGTGCACAACCTTGGAATACGGTACAATTAAAATATGATAAATTATAAATTAAATTGAATTAAAATAAATTTAATTGTAGAGTTGTACATCTAATTTCAAATTTCTTTGTCTTGTTTATGTAGATTGATTTAGAGAATTTAGAGGTTGCTTTAGGTGCACCAGAGCATCCAAACGCAGATATGATGGTAATTTAATTTTATGATGGATTATAAATTAAATTTTCATTAAATCATTTTTCATTGTCTTACATTTGATTTCATCTTTCTCTTGTATAGAGTGTTTCAGGTCATCCACATAGTCCGCATGGTGTGAAGGGGTCTCTTGATTATAGAGACAGTACATGACCTAGAAACATGTGATTTTATGCATTATATTTGTTTATTTCATGGACTATATTTCTTGTTTCTCATGTACTCTATTGGACTTTATTTCATGTGCTTAATATATTGGTTTCATGCACTTAATATGATACATAAATTATGGACTTTATTATTGTTTGAAATTTTAATTTACACATGTACATTTATGCATTTTATGTTCATAGTCAAGACATTAATATAGGACATTAATGTGAAATTTAGTGATCTCATACATGATATTAATATAGGACATTTTAATATTTATACTTTGTAAATTTAGTGATTTCATACATGATATGCATGATATGTACATTCAATAAAAAGCGATAATTACTCAATGAACTTTTTCAATTCACGTCAATCAATAATTAGTCAATAAATCATAATTTACAAACAAAAGCAATCTATTTATATACCAGAAAGGATAAAATTTTAAGAAATAAACAATACCATAGAAGATTAGAGAATAAAAGAATTAATAAATTCTATAAATAATAACATCTAACACTAATTTATAAGTTGTCAAAACAAATAATGACGATCTTAAGGGGATGTCTAAAGGGGTCATAATAGAACCTCTTAAGGGGATGTCTTAAGGGGTTATAATACGTCTTAAGGGGATGACTTAAGGGGTCTTAAGGGGATGTCTAAAGGGGTCATAATAGATTGTCTTAAGGGGATGTTTTAAGGGGTCTTAAGGGGATGTGTAAAGGGGTCATAATAGAACGTCTTAATTAAGGGGATGTATTAAGGGGTCTTAAGGGGATGTCTAAAGGGGTCATAATAGAATGTCTTAAGGGGATGTTTTAAGGGGTCCTAAGGGGATGTTTAAAGGGGTCATAATAGAATGTCTTAAGGGGATGTCTTAAGGGGTCTTAAGGGGATGTCTAAAAGGGTCATAATAGAACGTCTTAAGGGGATGTCTTAAGGGGTCATAATACATCTAAAGGGGATGTCTTAAGGGGTCTTAAGGGGATGTCTTAAGGGGTCATAATAGAATTTCTTAAGGGGATGTATTAAGGGGTCATAATACAATGTCTTAAGGATATAATTAATTTAACAATAATGAATGCATGATATTTAGTGATTATACAATTAGACATAAAGTTTCAAAGTAGGAAAACATGGACATTTAACAAACAAAATATATAGAATATTGATTTGATACATAGAAGTACATAGAGTGTGTTTAATTCTATAAGTATGTATGTACATATATGTCATCTCAAAACAATGTTTACAAAATTTGGATATGCCATCTCAAGAACATCTCAAACTTGTGGCTAGAATGTAGTAGGTCTTCACACCACTTGATATAAAAAAGGTACAAGCAAATATCAATGAAATTATCAAAACATACATATTTTAATTTATATAAAACTATCTATATGTAATACACTCAAGTACCTACATTTAAAAGTATTCCACACATGTTTGTAGGTTGAATCCAGGCATCCTCTCCTTTTTGTTTCAAAGTATGAGATCCAGTGCAATGATGGCTTAAGGATACAAAAAATGAAAATAAATCAATTTTAACTATTAATGTCAAAACAATATCAATATGTAATCAAAACATGTATTTAAATATAATTTAACTAATAATTACCTATTTTTACCAAGTATTCCATGTTGTCTAGGTTGAATGCATGGACTAGATCCTTTTGTGATTATGCCTTAAGGACATATAAAAGGACAATTTAAATCAATTTCAACTAATAACACACTTGACCAATGTCAAAACATGTATTTAATGTATTTAAAAGGACAAAATAAAACTAAAACTAAAACTATATTTACTAGTATTTACTTATTCCATTGTGCCATCTGCATCCTCTTTTTTTTGCAATGCATCTATGATTGCCCCATGCTCTTCCATTGAAATTGACCATAGCACTTTTTTTGAAGGTCTTCCATGATACCGCTCTAGTTTTATATTTGTTGCCACCACCAAATGTGAATAATGTATAATCTTTTTACATGTTTCATAGTCTTCGAATGCAGGTAGACCATTCTTTCTTCTCAAGTATTTTCGTAGCCAAGTGCCAACAACCACCACCAATCCTATTGGAAAATATGTTAAAAAACCATCATCAAATAAGTTCTCAAAATTTTCTTAAGGGGATCACCATACTTGTTGGATAATGAAAGCCATCATCATCTTCTTGAGGTGTTATTAACTTATGTTTAGTTTCCACACAACGAGCCAACCAATATTTTGTTTGCTCTTCATTCCCCTCAGGTGCAATAACAACATACACATGTCCTGCCACCAAAATTTTATTTAATAACTTGTGCATATCCATATAAATAATTTAGTATTACAAAATAACTTAATAAAGTGAAATAAAATGAAATAAGTTGAATTAAAATTACCTTCTTGTACAAGGTCTGAAACATGGTCATAATCTTCAGATGCAAACAGTTGATCATTTTCTTCAATAGTTCTTTCATATTGATTATGTGCTTCTGCAGGTGTCAACGATCTTTGCTCCCACTATTCAACCCATTATGTATTTTCACATGCTTCCCAATCTCCTAAGATACAAAACTAGCAAGAACATGCAAGCTCCTTTGTCCAAATAGTCCATCTGCTTGTTGTCGTACTCCTAAATGAATGCCATTTAGTAGATCCACTGATTGTCTCACAATCAACTCTAGGTACAATGTTCTCTTCTTCCACCAACCAAAAGAATTGATGAATTGTAATCTCTCGACCAGGTGTAGATAATCTTCTATTGCACCAATCCACAATCTCACGTGCATCTTTAAATTTTACTGAATCCTCAAATTTTAATTATTCTCTAGCAAGAATTCTTTTGACACACGCACCGGCTCCATCATGTTCTCCTTTACCATGCCCAGCTTCAAAAAAACTCCATATATGTTGGACATTAAGTTCCTTGTGAACCCTACTTAACCAATAGAACATTCGAGCATTCTTGAACTGCCCCGTACAATTATCTGACCATATGAGGTGTTATTTCATCTGGATTCCTCTTTCTCTTAAATTTCTATAAATATACTAAAATAGTATTGAACAAACTCTGACGAGTGTAACCGATTGTCACTCAAATAAAAATGATACTCCCTGAAAACTTTTCTATCATCCTTAGTGCTATCATCTACATGTCTATAAACAATATGGACAAACATAGCTACTTACACTAAATTATAATATTGAGATTGAATTTTCTCTTATAGAGTGAGAGTATAATTCTCCGCAAAATCAACTACTGAAAGTATAGTACCAATTGGAAATGTGTTTCTACATGCGTGAAATTTTCCATCAAGCCATTGAGCATGTTCAGAGTGCATGACATATTTTGGTACAATTTTATTCTTAAATTCACTCATAAATGCATGCACACTAACTTTTTCTGTAACTAAATCACAACACTTTCCTATTTTTCCATCTTTTAAAGAATAGTGAACATTCCTAAATATTTTGACATCTACTATTAATTGTTGTCCAAAATCATGATCAACACTTTCATGCAAACAAATTCTTAAAAATGAAAGATTTCCATAGTTAATGCATTGTCCAAAATACAAGAACTTAAATAAAATAATTTATCATTAGATTTTTCACAAAACAAACTTGAAATAAACTCTCTTATTGCTTCAGGTGGCATATCAATACCACAATCATATATAATCATGTTAGTATGCAAGGTACAATGTATACATCAAAAAACATCATAAAAATAATGAAATTGAACATGTATTTTACAACAACAAGATATTTGTTGCTTATTAATTTTTACATACCAGGGGTTTACATTTTTCAAAAGACCTTTGACTTATTTTAATATTACCAGGTAACACTGAATCGCTACAAAATTTTCTATAAAATTCAGTTTGTGTTGTATCTAATAGGTGTTTTGGGTGAGGATCGTGAACTTTGGACCCCACCCTTAATTTTAAAACATCTCTAGCATTAGATGAAACCCTAGTATTATCATGCCAATATTTTTCGATCAAAGATTTAATTTCAATATTCAATTTTATATCAGACCTCGGTAGTCATCCACTGAAACTCCAACATTGATTGATAGGATCATTTTTTATACTTTCTCTTCTTTTGCCGCTCTTAGTAATGTTTTAGGATGTATTTTTAAAACTTCACTAATATTGCTTACCATTCTTTTATTCAAAGTTGCTTTATTAACTATAGTAGTTGTTATAGCTCTTCTTGCCGCATTTTTATCTTTAGATCAACTATTTTTCCCAATAGATTGAATGGCACTAGCAACGATAGACATAACATGTTTTAATGATTGATCTTTTTTTTTGGTTTAACATAAAAGCCTAACCTTTTCATTACTTTCCTCATTTTTTTCCATTCTCATCAATTGCATCATTAGTTGACATTGAAATGCAATTTTTTTACAATAAAAGAATTTGGTGTATATTCTATTCGCATGTGTTCTTATTTGCCTCCAAGAAATTTGACTAGGAAGATTATCGAAAACACCACTTCCAATTTAAAAAAGTATTTTCATTAAATTCAACATCACATTCTAGATTTTCATCTTCATCTTCATTTTTCATTTAAATTTTCATCTTCATTTTTTCATCAAAAGCGATTTTCATTTCATTTTCATCAAAAATATAGGTTTTGTTTTCATTTTCAAGAAAATGATCATTTTAATTTTCATTTGCAACAAAAGATTTTTCTTTTTTTTTCAACAAATTCTATAAAAGTTTCATCTCTTTGAATATCGTCAATGTCAACATCATTAAGTCCAACATCTTGTAAAAATTCTACATACAAATTTACCATTTCACTTACATATGGATTTGAAGACGTACTGGATTTGTGCATATTGAAACATTCTCCATAGCATTGAAAGAGGATTTGAAGACATAGTAGGACTTGTTTGTATAATCATATTCTTCTCCAAATTGTCTCCTTGCAAATTAGCTTCATCTACAACCATGGTATCCTCAATGTTTTCATCTTCAATAGTTGTGGAATTGGTTGCTCCACCATCATTCATTGATTTCATTCTCATTCTTCTTTCTCTTTGTCTTTGTCTCTCCTTCTCTCTATTTGCTTCAACTTCTTGAGGAGTCAATGTCTTCCTTCTCTTATTATGAGCTTTATCTCCATAATTATAAAATTCTCAAGCACAAATGAATGTTAATAGTGAAATACTTCAAAATATTCAATCCAATGGAAGTTGAATACCTATTAGGACAAAATTCTTCCTCTTGTGTTCCTCCAAACAAGTAGAAAAATAGCACAATTTCACTTTAAAAATTGTTTTCTTCATGCCTCCTTTGAAAAATTCAATCCATATTGCAAATTGAAGACCTTTTGTTCCTCTAAACAAGCACAAAAATAACACAATTCCACTTCAAAAATGGTATAGATGATGCCCCGTTTGATAAAATCAACTAAAAATCAAGTTTACCACCTGTAAATACAATAGCTCATGAAAATAGTTACTTTTACTGCTCTCAGCCGTACATGTGAAGTTGCAGACTTCACAGTAATTTTTTGCAGTATATTTAAATAAAAGAAACGAGATGTCATTTATAAAAACTGGGATCCCGTTCTATAATCGGGATCCCATTCTCCGACATTGAATGTGGGGACTGTTGGAAGGGAAACGGGATCATGTTTCCCTCCCAATGGTCTGAATATTATAGAATAAGGAATGAGATCCCGATTATAAAACAAGATCCCATTTTATAATCGGGATCCCATTTTTTAAAATTTGAATTTTTATTTGCTTTGTGGTCGAGTTTTTGCATAGGATTTTGGTTCGGGAAAAGCATTGGAAATCTGAATTGAGGCCTTCAACCTAGTTTGACCTGCAAGTTGAAGGTCCTAACAATGTCAAAGAAAAATACCGAGTTTGGAAATATGGCTGATGACTTTTTTTGCAGAATTTTTTGACGAAATTAAAACCCATTTTAGATGAGACAATTCAGATTCTAAATATGTAATTTGTTTTGCAATTGGATTATTTTTTCTATTTTTCAATTAATTTCTAATAGAATTGGTCCATAAACTTTAAATATCAGGTTTTTTTACTATTTTAATAACTTTTGGTCAACATAACATTTTGACAAACAAATTGCACGAGAACAAACTTCAGACAATTCTTTTCACTTAAAAAAAATAAAATAAAAAATGATAAGTTTAGGTCATCTTATGCATGTCGTACACGACAATTTTTCAAAATGACAAATCTGCCTAATAAAAATTTAACAAAAAAATATTCAATAAAAAATTACAAAAATATCAAGAACAAGCTTCAGTGAGTTACAAATCTTTTCCCAAAAAGATTTAGAAAAATACAATAATTTAAGTCAAAATATGGATGTCGTACACGTGCATGGTATGGTAAAAAAAAGTGACTTTTAAACAGTGGTTTTTAGAAACGCCTATTGAAACTCAATTTGTACAATCTGGGTATTGAAATAAATTACATACTTGGAAACTAGACTCCAAGCACTACATTTTATGATTTGTGACTTTTTTAAACATTTCATCTCTAAGTGCTTCAAATTTTAAGGTCAAATGTGTCAAATTCTGAAAATCAGGAAAAACACTTCCACTTTTTGGCCAAAAAGTGGACTCAACTTCTTGCACACACCCCTTTGGATCTAGCCAATCTCATGAGAAGGGCATGGATCCAAATTCTAAATGTGTTGAATATCAGGCTAGCATGGAAGCATGACCCAACAATGCCATTTTGATGTAAATTTATGTTTTGGGATTTTTGGGCACCACATGTTGCCACTTATTGCAAAACTAGATTAGAAAATTCTGAGAGAATAATATTTAATGAAGGTTCCATTGGTAATTTAAAATAGTTGGAAAAATAAAAGATAAGTTAACTTGATAATATGGCTCTATCAAGGCATTTAATAATTCTTTCCATTCTTGACTATAGATTTGTCCATGTATACTATTGGAAATTAGAATGATGGTGGATAACATTTAGATTGAAAAAACCTAATTTATTATGCATATTGTGAACCTACATCCTATTACCTACAAGAACACAAAAAATGAACACATTAATAAGATCAAATGCAAGTTAGAATAGAGGTTCCCCATAAAATCCATTTAACCATATTCAAAATAGAAATAAAACAAGAACACAATGAAAGAAGATGAAAATAAGCTAAATCCTATTGAGAATATGCAAACTCTTGATCTTATGGGGGAGTTGGTACCAATTTGATGTGGAAATTGGCCCTTTCCCAACTCCTTTGCAAGCTTTTATGATGAATGGTGATGGTGATCCACTTTGTTGAAGATTCAAGTGTGCTCCATGATGAAAAACTTGCATAACCTAGCTATGGATTCAAAAGTATGGATGAAGATTGCTAAAGATTTGAGCATAGTAAGTTTACTCAAATTTTGGATGCCAAAATGAAGAGATTAGCCTCTTATTTATAGAATGCTAAGTTGAAGAGATGATCAAAATAAAGCAATGTGGTACTAACATTCAACCAATGGCAAGGTGCCACTTGTCAACATGTGAATGGAGGAAGCTTGAGCACATTTTGATCAATGTGCAAGTTTGAAATTTGAATTTGATGAGATGACATGTTTAGGTGGGATGAAAGATGAGTTAAATGCCAAGTGGGAGACATGTAAGAGACAATGTAAGAGCTTTAAATGCTTTCTTGGATGGACAAGTCATTTTGGGGGGAGATTTCAAATTTAAGGAATATTCCATCTTTGATGCCTTTTTTGAATGAAAATAGATGATTTATAAATCAATTAAATTTATTTTCATGTGCAAGTTGCAAAATCTAGAGGATTGGAGTGATCAGGATTAAATTAATCAAGATTTGACTAATTTAATGAGGGATTAGGTTATTTGACCATTTTGACTTAGATTTTTGGATTAATTTAAATAAAAAAGAGAGGAATACTGATTTAGATTTACTTAAATAAATATTTTTGATTTATTTAACCAAAGGGGTTGATGTTAGATTAAATTAGATAAATGTTTGATTTATTTTATTTAATTAGATGAACTTTAGAGATTTAATCAAATAATATAGATTATTTAATTAAATAAAGATAGGAAGATGAAATGACCTAGCTAATTACACAGAGACAATGATTGAATTAAATCGAGGAATTTATTTAATTAAAAGGGGAATTATGATGGCTTTAATCAAATAAGGCTATTTGATTAAATGGTTAGATAGAGGGATAATTCAGGATGAGGCAATGTTAGTAGATCAGGATCAAGTGTGCGATATCAATCTGTATATTTTTTATGTCTACACATGTAATACCAAGCCTCTCTTTTTCCAATTGGCCATCTTTATTAGAAGATAGCTCAACCATATTAAAATCTCCACATACAATCCAAGTGATACAAAGAGATTTAATAATCTAAAACCAAAGAAAAGATCCTTCAACAACATCATTGGAGGCATAAATATTAATAACCCTAAGAGAGTGGTTATTAATATTAAAGATGATCCACAAGGCATATTTAGTGGGGTCACATCTTTGATCCACTATGTGTTATTTCCATGTATGTAAAATGAAAGTGACAATTCCTCTACAACTTGGCTTATGACCACTTAACAAAAAAAATTCTTAGCCAAATGTAGAGAACATGAAACTTGCAATTTTCAATTCCTTTAAACAACATACATTGATCCTAAGAAATCTTTGTCAAACATATAAGCAATTGAGGACCAACACTTTTAGCTCCATAATTATGAGCATTTCTTTTATTACTCACCATAGTCACACTATCTACTTTTTGAGGAAAATAATTATGATTGGGCTTGTTCAATGCACAAGACAACTGAGAGGGGGGTGAATCAGCTGTACATTAAAATATAAAAAATCCTCATAAGCATTTAGATCCACATCAACTTAATTAACCCTCAATCTGTTAGAATGATTTAGTATGAAAGCAAATAACAGAAAATGAAACACATCAACATCATGCATAATAGAACATCAGATTAATTTGGAAAACCCAAGAAGGGAAAAACCACATTGAGGATTAGCTCACAATATAAAGTAATTGCAACATCTAATACAAAAGGCTCATTACAAAGGGTTCACTACCCAAAAGAAAGAAGGGCTCACTACCAAATTATAGAAAAGAAGAAAGAATAATGTTGCAATGAGAAATCCATCTCAATGCAATAGAAGATTCCACCACAACATCACCAACACATTCGTTGTTGCAAGTATGAGTAGATTGGTTTTTTCATTTATGTCAACAAACTTGTGTTGTCATTGGTGTCAACTGTATAAGGAGGAAGAAGATCATTATTGAGGGAGATTCTTATGTGAGTATGTTGGTGTTATCCATGCTTTGATTAGTTGCATTATGTTGTCATTAGTAAGCTATTGATGCCAACCTCTAGTGTTGCTTTGATAAGCTTCTATGATCTATGGTTGAGTTGAGGAAGTACTGAAGATGATGAAGATGTGTCTCTAGTGTTTGGTTTCCAAGTGCTTTTGAGAAATTTTGATAAAAGAATAAACAATGTGTTGCAGTGGTGTTTTGGGCTGCAGGGTTGTGTTCTTGTGTTGCTATGGATTTCTTCTAGGTTGAAGATATTCTTATGCACTTCAAATATGTTGATAAGACATGTTCAAAGGTGTTGTATCTAGAATTTGGTGTGTTGGATTGTTGTGCAGAAGAAGTTGTGTTCACTAGAGTGTGAACTATGCATTGTAGAGGTTTTTGGGAGAAATGTATTTGCTCCTTGTTTATCCACAGTTATGTTTTAGTTCTTTTGGATCTAAAGGAGTGTTGAGTGTGTTGGTATATTTTCTCAGTCAAGGTGCTTTGAGGTTTGAAACTAAGGAATTATATTTCTTGAGTTACAATGTATGACAGAGTTGTCTAGATGTACTAGGTGTGTACATTCTTCAGGTGAAAGTTGTTGCAAAGGAGTTTTTTGGATTTCAGGGCATTTATATAATATTCCAAAGTGTGTTCAAGTGGCATTTGTTTTCCATGAGTTATGGATAGATCAAAGGAAGCATGTACTCAAAAGATTAATGGTGTTTACATGGGTATCTGCCAACCTTGGTGTTTACACTACTTGTGAAGGTACTTAGTTGTTTGTGAAAGCATGGAATGGCTTGTAAGGATAGATTTAGGTCCTAACTAAGGAGTCTTGTGGTCTTCCTTCATTCCTTTCCACCACAAGAATGTTTTGTGCTGACCTAATTTGAATTTGCATGGTTGAGGTGCATAGCTGATCTTATTTGAAGATGATATAAATAAGAGTTGAGTTGTTGATGGATTAAGTGATAGAAGAGATAGACAAGTATGATGTGAATTTTAGAGTTATAGAGTGTGAATTAGAGAAGTGTAGTGAGAGCCTTCATGTGTTAGATTATTGGATGTAGGTAGCAAAAAGTTTCTACAATTCTTCAATCAGACTATGAAGGTGTTGGTGACATTGTGGTGGATTCTTTGTTACATTGAGATAGTTTTCTCTATGTAAATTTTCTTCTCTATCTTCTTTTCTATTCTGGTAGTGAGCCTTTCTTTCTTTGGGTGGTGATCCCTTCGACAGTGAGCCTTTGTAATTAGTGTTGTTATTACTTATAATGTGAGCTAATCCTCATTGTGTTTTTTACCATCTTGGGTTTTCCTCGTAAATCTAGTGTTTCCTTGTGTATGGTGTTAAGTTGTTTCAGTTTTTGTTATTTTATTTTCATGATAAATCATCATAACATATTGAAGGGTTTAATGAATGAATGTGGATATGAATGTGTATAAGGGTTTTAAAGTTTAAGGTACAAAAAATTCACCCCCCCTCTTAGTTTTCTTGTGCATTCAATAATTGGTATTAGAGCAAGATTCCTTAGAAGAAATATTAATCACTTGAGGTAGATCTGGGATGGTACAAGAAGGATATCCCCATATTTGATGACACAAACTATGCATTATGGAAGAGAAGGATGAAAGGTTATCTAGTTTACCTTAGATTTGATATTTGGAAGGTAGTACATAATGATTATAGAATGCCTACAAATGGTTTGAGAACTATAACTGAAATTAAGGCCTATAAATGCAATGATAAAACAAGGTATGCTCTTTTGTACAATCTTACAAATTTTGAATTAGTGAAAGTTATGGATCTAAAAATTGCTAAAGAAATTTGGAAAAAGTTGGAAAGTATTTATGAAGGAGATGATAAGGTTAAACAAGCTAAGATGCATAATCTTAATATTACATTTGAGAACCTATGGATGTCTAAAGATGAAAGCATTACAAACTACATGCAGAGGGTAGATGAAGTGGTTATTTCCATCAGAGGTCCTAGTGGGAAAGTCAAATAATCAAAAGTGCTAAAGAAAATTCTCAAAACACTTCCTAAAGCTTATAGTCATAAAGTTTCGACTATTGAGAAATTTGCAAATCTAGATTTATATACTAGAGATTAGTTGTATGGCTCCCTAATTGCATTTGAAATGAAAGAATTTGGTGCAAAAGTTGAGATTGATTTTAAGGATAGAAAATTAAAGAAGACTGAAGAATCTAATTATGAGGATCTTGATGATGTGGAAGCTAACTTTGTGAGAAGGATGAAAGAGGGTACTGGTAAGTATAAAGGTAAGTTTCCTTTCAAATTTTCAGTTGTGGAAAGATAGGTCACTATGCTTCAAGTTGTCCAAACAAAGATGTGAATGATAAAAAAAAGGAGAAAAAATGTAAGATGATTAAGAAAAGCTATCATGTTAGAGAAGATTCAATTATTTTTTATGATGAATCTAATTATGGAGATGATGATGATGGTGAATGCTTGTTTATGGCTTTAAAAGATGAATTTGTTTCTGCTAACTCTAAAAGATGTGGAAAGGATAGCCCTCCAGAGAGAAAGGACAAGGTTGAAGGTAATTTGGTATCTTCTTTTCATGCTAGACAGGATAAGAACTATTGGATCATTGACAGTGGATGTTTTAACCATACGTCCGGTGATAAGAGTAATTTTGTTAAACTTGAAAAGTATGATGGTGGACTTGTTATATTTGGTGATGATTTAGGTGCTAAGATATGTGGAATAGGTTCAATCAATTTTGATGTCAAGCATAACACTGATGATGTTTACAATATCGAGGGTTTAACGCATAATATCTTGAGTGTTAGACAAATGTGTAGCAAAGGATACAATATTATGTTTCAATATAATGGATGTGATATCTGAAAAGGGTTTGGAACTATGATTGTTGTTGGAAGAAGGATAGATGGAAATGTCTATCAACTTAAGGGTGTTGATGTTCACTTCTTTATGAATCAAATTAATGAAATCTGGCTATGGCACCAGAGGACGTGTCACATTAATTTTGATAATCTAGTAAGAATCAATTCAATTCAAGCTATGAGAGATTTTCCAAAGATTACAAAGCCTATCGATGTTGTTTGCAAGGATTTTACAAGAAGAAGCTTCTAAAGTAAAGAGCAATCCACTACTAGATTGTTAGAATTGGTGCATATGGGTCTCTGTGGTCCTACAAGAGTAAGAAGTCTTCAAGGTGACAAATATTTCATGCTTTTAATTGATTATTATTCTAGAATGACATGGGTTACTTTTCTTAAAGAAAAATTTGAAGCCCTAGATAAGTTCAAAGCAAATTTAAAGTTATGGTTGAGAATGAAATGGATATAAAAATCAAGTGTTTGAAGTCGGTCAGAGTGGAGAATTCACCTCTAATGAATTTGATATGTTTTGTGAGAATCATGGCATAAAAGGCAATTGTCTTCCCCAAAACTCCTTAGAAAAATGGAGTGGTTGTAAGGAAAAATAGAACTATTCAAGAAGTTGCAAGGTCTATGATGAAAGAATAAAAACTACCAAAAACTTATTGGAGAGAAGCAATTCATAATGTTGTTTATAAACTTAACATATTTCAAGCAAAAGTAAACAACACAAAGACTCCCTATGAACTATGGTATGGAAATATTTCTATGATCAAGTACTTTAGGGTATTTAGAAGAAAATGTTACATTAGAAGAGATGAAGAATGCTTGGGAAAGTTTGATGCAAGGTCTGATGAATGTATATTCCTTGGATACTCTACTAGAAGAAAAGCCTAAAAATGCTACAACAAGAGATTGAGAAATATTGTTGAGAGTGCAAGTGTCAAAGTTGATGAAGATTATTAGAATTTAGTAGTGATAGATGGATATGAATCAGATCAGCCTACTTGTAGAGAAGAAGAAAAAGCTAAGGAAAAAAAAGTACAGATTGAAGAGGAGGAAGCTCTGGAAAAGACCCCTAGAACCCCTAAGTAGGTGCAGAAGATTCGTTCTAAAGAATAGATCATTGTAGACAAAAACAAAGGTGTATTGACAAGAAGGAAAGCTACTAAAGAGGTAAATCTGTGTTTACTTTCTAGAGTTGAACCTAAACCAGTAATTGAGGTATGCAAAGATGAAAATTTGATAAAAGCTATGAAAGAAGAACTACTTAAAATTGAAAATATTCAAACTTGGGAACTTGTCCCAAGGCCTGCAAACAAAAATAAAATTGGAACTAAATGGATGTTCAAAGGCAAACTAAATGAGAATGGAGAAGTGGTAAGAAATAAGGCAAGACTTGTGTGTAAAAGTCAATCACAAGTTGAAGGAATAGATTTTGAGGAGAAATTTGCTCCAATGGCGAGAATGGGTGTGTAAAAATGGAAATAGGGTGTCCCACCTTTGAGGAGATAGGGTTCCTACTTCACTATTATTTCATTCAAGGAAACCTTAGAGATCTCAATCTGAGGATGAAGTGGGGGAAAGAGATCTTGCAATAAGGTATCCTAGGGTGTGATTAAGGATTAGAAATGGGTTCAACACCAAGCTACGGCTTGGAAATACGAGTAACATGCAAAACCTAATGATATGCAAGACTTGAATAGATCACCTAGAAATGAATGTGAAACAAAATAGAAAAATGGAAAAGTATAGAGGTGCACATGGAAGCCTGTAGAAGCTAGAATGAAGACCTGAAATGTTGAAAATACTGAATTTAATGCATACTGGCACTCATACGCCAGGCTGGGTGATTTAGTCCCAAATTAAGGTTTCTAGGTAGGAACAAAAATCTGGTAATGATAAATCTGAAACACTTGAAAACTATAAATTTGACTGTACTATGACTCATATGCCATAAGTGATGTATCAGTCTTGCTTGGATTTTTCGAAGGATCAGGATCTAAATATGCTCTTCAATCTCTGCTCTGTCTTCTCAACTTGATTTCCGGATTTGAAATGCTGAATTATACTCTGTAGATTCCTTTTAGTGATCTTGTAAACAAGGTGACAACTTTGCACACTTGACAACTTCTTTCCAATCTTTCTCTTCAATGTGTCTTCAACCTAGGCCTGCAAATCACACACTAAAGAGAGGGGAAAATGTTGTTTTGTTAATGGAAAGGGGTTTGCCTTAGTCAAACCCCATTTTGGTAATCAAACCTTGAAATGAAATGAAATTGAACCATAGATTTTGAATGAGGTTTATAGGCTACTCTTGCACTCTTAGGATCTTTCACCTAAAAGGAGAGAGATAAAACCTCAAAATCAAGGTGGTTCACTCAATATAATGTATGTATGATGTGATTAAGGATAAATGAGATGATCTAAATGCAACTAAGCAATGCACTTGATTGATTGTGAATGCAAAACCTATTAAATGTGCAATGTTTGAAAACACAATGTGATATGTAAAAAATGCAATGAAGAAGTAAACTAATGCAAATAGAATTAAGCAAGGTTCAATAGAGCACACCTAGGAATTTGATGATGAATTTGGAGTGTCCTAAATGCTAACATAAATCAATGAAGATCACCAATGGGACTCATTCGCCACTGATGGTGAATCAGTCCCACTACTGGCAAAAACTCCTCAAAACAGGATCCAGAATCTGACAAAATCTAGTTTTCCAGCCTTAAGGTGGGACTCATTCACCATTGATGGTGAATTAGTCCTCTCCCAAAATTCTGTAAAATCAAGGACCAATTCTATAGCACCAGATCTGCACTTGTCTTCTTATTGGGTTGACAGAGTCAAATCTATAGAAATGGACTGTAGGTTGTCTCCAAGCTTGGAATAGGGTTGATTTGACTTGAAACACTTTGTTGACTTCCTAACCACCTTTCAACACCTAATTGCTTGATAAATCTGCATACACAAATCTGCAAACACACATGCAAAAGGGGAAAAATGGTTAAGCGTTAGATTATAGGGATTTGCCTTGGTCAAATCCCACTTTGGTAATCAAACCCTTAATGAAGAAATGAAATGAAATGACCAAGGAAAGATGAATAAACAACATGCAAAATGTCCTAAACTCACCACAACCTTGTTGAAGAAATCTGAAGATACGTCAATGGCTGCTCCAAGATGCTTAATTGATGCTTGATTGAATGATGCAAAGTGCTTGAATGGATGATTGAATGCTTGGATGAATTATGAGATTAGGAGATGTAAAATAAGGATAAAAACACTTATTTATACACACTTTTTCCTTAGTAACCCAATAATACCTCATCATAGGCCGACATAAGGTAATTTTGAATAAAAACTTGAAAGAAAATTTGAAATATTTTGAATATGGAGCCAAGAGGGACTCATTCACCACCCATGGTGAATGGGTCCCACCTTGGACTTGTAAGTGGGTTTCGGGAATTAAGTCTCATTTAATGTTATTTGTCAGGTTTACATTCAAAAATACACTTAATTAAGTCTTATGAGTGCATAAAGGGGTCAAATAAAGCATAAGAAAGGTGTAAATAGTGAAATTAAGCCTAGAAAAGCGTGAAATTTTGTTACAAGACTTTACAACACTTCAAAATAGGACTTGATAAGTGATGAAAATGTGATTTTTAGGTGAATTGTAATGAAAGGAGTCTAGAAAAGTGTAGAAATGTGTTACAACACTTCACAACACCTTCATAAGATTCCATAATTTAAATATTTAGGACCTACTGTGAATGCAGAAGTCACATTACAACATTAAATCAAAGCAAAATAGATCAACCAGCATGAGTGAAAGACCTAAAAGACCATGGAAATGTCCAAGTGCCATTTTTTTATGGTACAAAAATAGAAAGGAGTAATGATGAATGAAAAAAAATCTATGTTGTAACTCACCAAACCCTAGGAATAAAGTGTTGCAAACATGTATGAAATGGCTCTAAAGGATGTGGATCTTGACTCTCTCTTGAATGTTGTAGATCTTGACTGAAATGCTTGCTTGAATGATGAAACCCTACATCACAAATGTTAGCTCAAAAACAAACATGATGCATGATGACTTTGACATGATGCTTGATACTTGAATAATCCTCTAAAACACTTGATAATTAGCTCTTGAATCCTCTCGTAATCTCCAATTTTATATAAGGATGCTTATTTAACTTGCTAGATCACTTTATTGCTTGCTTAGGAGAAAAATGAGTGAAATAACCTTGTATTTAATACTTGTTTATGCCAAATTTCCCAAAATTACAACACTACAAGCTGGCATGAGATCTAGGAGAATAAAATCCCACCAAGAATTTGAATTTAATTTAGGTTTAAGCCACATGGGACTCATATGCCATAAGTGGTGTAGGAGTCCCATTAGGCTAGGCTATGAGACACATTTTTCAAGAAAGGCTTAGATTCATGTGAAATCTAGATTGGGGTAGCAAAACTTAGGTGGGACCCATACGCCCAAGGTGGCGTATGAGTCCGAGATCACTAAATATAGGTCATACAATCCAAAAAAACATGAATTATGATTGGATATTGGATTATGTCAGAATTATCCTCAGAAAGATGCATTAATTAAGGCTTGTGGGTGCAAAATAAGGCCAAATAAGGAATAAAGAAGCCCAATAATTAATAAAACCCTAGATTAGTGTGAAAGTGTAAAGGTATGCTTTTCAACACCCTAAATAAGGCATAATTAGGTTGATTTAGTTTACAAGGGCCCAAGACCTAATGTTAATGTGTTAAACACATTAAAACTCTAAATCAAGGAAACATTATGTTCAATTTAATAGGGAGGGCCTAAAAAAATACGAAAAATATAAGGGGATACATTTTTCATCTTTATAGGAGGCTATTAGGTTTTTTTGGCTTTTGTAGCACACAAGGATTTCAAATTTTATCAAATGGATGTGAAGTCTGCTTTCTTGAATGGAGAGTTGGAAGAAGAAATATGCATGGAACAATCAAAAGGATTTCAGTTAGTAGACAAATCGGATATGGTCTACATATTGAAGAAGGCATTATATGGACTAAAGCAAGCTCCCAAAGCTTGGTATGCAAGATTAGACAGGTACTTGATACAACAAGTATTCAATAAAGGTACCACAGATAACAATCTTTACTTTAAAGTTGAAAAAGATCAAATCTTGATTATGGTCGTATATGTTGATGACATAATTTTTGGAGGCAATGAAACTATGTGTAAGAAGTTTGCATAAGAGATGTAGAATGAGTTTGAGATGTCTATGTTTGGGGAGATGAATTTATTCCTTGGGCTACAAATCAATCAAACAAATAAAGGTAGCTCCATTTCACAATCAAAGTATGTCAAAGAAATGTTGAAGAAGTTTGGAATGGAAGATTCTAAATCAATATGTAATCTTATAGTTACTAGTTGCAAGTTGAGCAAGAATGATGAATCTCCTAAGGATGATTAGAGCAAGTACATATCAATGATTGGTGGACCGTTATATCTAAATGCTACTAGAACAGATATCACAGACGATGTTTGTCTTGTGGATAGATTTCAAGAAGATCCTAGGGAGTCACATGTTGTAGCAATAAAAAGGATATTCCAATACTTGAAAGAAACTTTGAATCATGGCTTATGGTATCCAAAGGATAATAATTTCACCTTGAGTGCTTACACTAATGCATATTGGTTTGGTTGTGTAGATGAAATAAAAAGTACAAGTGGTGGTGCATTCTTTCTTGGATGTAGATTAGTATCATGGTTAAGAAAAAAACAAGATTTAGTTTCTTTATCTACTATAGAGGCTGAGTTCATCGCAACAACATCTTGCTGCACACAGGTGTTATGGATGAGGAAAACATTGAAGGATATCAAAGTGGTATATTATGAGCCTATTTCTATCTTTTGTGATAATATAAGTGCAATCAATATTTCAAAGAATTCGGTAATGCATTAAAGGACAAAACATATCTCAATTTGGTATCACTTTCTGAGAGAGAAGGTTATGGAGAATGAAGTGAAGCTTGAATATGTGCCTACAAAGGATCAAATTGTTGATATATTCACTAAGTCTCTTCCTAAGGATACTTTTGAGTATCTTCGAGAGAAGTTGAGGGTTATTTCCCCTTCTACTTTGAACTAGATGCACAAGGAGATGTATTAGTCCAATGGATCTCAAGATTCATTCTTTGTTTTAGACTGATGTTGGTGGCTACCTCTTAGGGGGAGTAGGTAGTAACATTATTGGTTGTTGCAATCAGAAGGGTGTGTGTTGTCATTGTGTAATGGTAGTTGATTTGGTATAGTTTGGTGTGTGCTCCTAAGGGGGAGTATATAAAGTAGTAAAGGAAAGATTATAATAGAATAGTTGTTAGAAGGTTGATTGATGTCAAAGGGGGAGAATAAGTAATGCAATTCTGTTGTCCTTTGCAATTGATGTCAAAGGGGGGGAGAGAGTCATGTGAAAAAGAAGAAAAGTTAAGGGAGAGAGATACATGTGAAAAGATAAGTATCAAAGGGGGAGAGAGTGTAAGTTGAGAAAAGAGAAAAGAAAATAGGTATGGAGAAGAGTTTATTGTGTCTTTGATGGTTTTTTACATCATGTGTTGTCATCAATGACAAAGGGGGAGATTGTTGCAAGTATGAGTCGATTGGTGCTATCATTAATGTCAACAAGCTTGTGTTGTGATTGGTGTCAACTGTATAGGAAGAATATCATTATTGAGGGAGATTGTTATGTGAGTATGTTGGTGTTATCCATGCTTTGATTAGTTGTATTATGTTGTCATCAGTATTCTACTAATTTCAACCTCTAGTGTTGTTTTGATAAGCTTCTGTCATCTATGGTTGAGTTGAGGAAGTACTTAAGATGATGAGAATGTGTCTTTGGTGCTTGGTTTCCAAGTGCTTTTGAGAAAATTTGATAAAAAGAAGAAACAATGTGTTGTAGTGGTGTTTTGGGTTGCAGGGTTGTGTTCCTATGTTGCTCCACATTTCTTCTAAGTTAAAGATCTACTTATGCACTTCAGATATGTTGATCAAAGATGTTCAAAAGTGTTGTATCTAGAATTTGGTGTGTTGGATCATTGTGCAAAAGTTTTGTTCACCAAAGTATGAATTATGCATTGCAGAGGTGTTTGGGAGAAATGTATTTTCTTTACATTTCTTTGCAATTATGTTCCAGGTCTTTTGAATCTGAAGGAGTGATGAGCGTGTTGGTATCTTTGCTCAATCAAAGTGGTTTGAGGTTTGGAACTAAGGAAGTATGTTTCTTGAGTTACATTGTATGGCAAAGTTGTCTAGATGTACTGGGTGTGTACATTATTCAAGTGAAAGTTGTTTAAAGGAGTTTTTTGGATTTCAAGGTATTTATGGAATATTCTAGAGTGTGTTCAAGTGACATTTTTTGTCTGCAAGTTATGGATAGATCAAAGGAAGCATGTACTCAAAAGATTAATGGTGTTTGCATAGGTATTAGATGACCTTGGCATTTACACTACTTGAAAAGGTGTTTAGTTGTTTGTGAAAGTGTGGTATAGCATGTAAGGATGGATTTAGGTAATAGCTAAGGATTTTTGTGGTCTACCTTCATTCCTTTCCACCACAAGAATGTTTTGGTTCTGACCTAATTTGAATTTACATGGTTAAGGTGCATAGCTGACCTTGGAGAAAGGTTTCAAGGTTGAAGATGATATAAATAAAAGTTGAGTTTTTGATGGATTTAATGACATAAGAGATAGGCAAGTATGATGCAAATTGTAGAGTTATAGAGTGTGAATTAGAGAAGTGTAGTGCAAGATTTCATGTGTTAGATTATTGGATGTAGTGAGAAAAAGGTGTCTACAATTCTTCAATCAGGCTACAAAGGTGTTGGTGACATTGTGGTGGATTCTCTGTTGTAATGAGATAGTTTTCTCTATGTAACATTTCTTTTCTATCTTCTTTTCTATTGCAGCAATGAGCCTTTATTTCTTTAGGAACTGAGCCCTCCAACAGTCAACCTTTGTAATATGTGTTGTTATTACTTATAATGTGAGCTAATCCTCACTTTGGTTTTTCCCATATTGAATTTTCCGCGTAAATATGGTGTTTCCTTGTGTATGGTGTTAAGTTGTTTCAGTTTCTATTATTTCCTTTTCATGTTAAATCATCATAACATATTTAAGGGTTTAATGAATGAATGTGGATTTGAATGTGTATAAAGGTTTTGAAGTTTAAGGTACAACTGATTCATCCCCCTTTTAGTTTTCTTATGCATTCAACATTCACAGTTCCTCTCTAAATATTGTAGACACCTTATTCTCACTGCTTCTAGTAGTCTAACTCATTAAAGCTCATACTGCACTTCACATCTTTTCAATTCAACCTTAAAAAAATTCTCCAAGGTTGGTTATGCACCTCAACCATGAAAATTCAAATTAGGACAACACTAAGCATTCATGCGGTTAAAGGAATGAAAGTAGACCACTCCACATCTTAAATCTGACCCAAATCATCTACATATACACCATGCCACACTTTCACAATCATTGAAGCAAATCCACAATCAGTGTAAACACCCAAGGTTGGTCGAACCTATGTAAACACCATTAAAATTTAGGTACACGCTTCCTCAAATCCAAAGATGACTCACAAACCACACACAACACTTGAACACAATCTAGAATATTCTATAAACACCCTAAAATACAACAAATTCCTTCACAACAAATTCTACCTGTAGAATGTACACACCCAATACACTCAGACAAAATTCCATACACTGTAACTCAAGAAACCAACTTGTAGAGCACCAAACCAAGAACAACTTCAACTAAAGGTAGATATGAACCTTGTCAGCACATTCTCAGAACCACAAGACTAAAAACCAAACTATGGAGAAATGGGGAGCAAAACCATTTCTCCCAAACAATACTATAGAACAACTCACACATTGGTGAACACAACTGATTCCACACAATGATCTAGTCCAAGAAATTTTGGATATAAAACCTATGAACACCTATGATCAACATATTTGAATCACACAAGAAAATATTCAACACAAAATTAATTTAGATCAAAACTAGAACAACATATTGTACACCATAACACCTCTGCAACACATTGTTTCCTCTTTTATTCAATTTTTCTCAAAATCACTTGGAAACAAAGCACCAAAGACATATTCATATCATATTCAATAATTCCTCTTCACCACTAAACCAACTGCAACACTACAACTCAACTATACATCCATAAATAGAAGCATATCAAAGCAACACTAGAGGTTGACACTAGCAACACTTACTAATGGCAACATAATGAAACTAATCAAAGCAACATCACAACTTCTTAACCATCACCAGTCATCAATGACAAATAAAACATAATCCTGTTGACATCAATGAAAACACCAAGTACTTATACTTGCAACAAGGCTACGTGGGTTGAGACTTACAATATTGGTTACCTAGAGGACAATTTCAAATTTTATGGTTTAAAAACTAGCTCCAATAACTAGTGTTTGGTATGTTGGGATACATGAATTTTTGCATAAGGATATAAGATCCTATCTAGACTTATATGGAATCATTAAGGTCCTTGGATAGGTCAATCTCAACATAAACCATTTTTAAGGTCATGTTAAGAAGAAGCATTCTTGCTCAACATGGATAACATGCCCCAATGAGGCCATGATACAATATAGGAAGGGAATTTAAGTGGTAAGGAGAGACAAGGAAATTCAACCGAGACTAGAACTCAAAAGGAACATTTCTAAGAAACAATACAATCTCAAGTCCAATAGATAAATAATAATAAAGAGGAATAAATTTATAAGGGGTCGTGCTCTAATATGGCCTTAAAAAACTAGACTTCAAGATAATGGAAAATATAAAAAACCCTTAGTAAGGTTTTGAATAGCCTCCATGTAGACCCCATGAGGTACCTAGGTGGAGTTTACCCAACTTATTAGCATGATTTCAAAGGGAATTCTATTTACAAATACCCAAAAAGGGTATTCATTTCAATCCACGTACACACATTACCAAAATCTTCAACAAGTAAAACAACTTTACAAGTGAGCTTTTGAAGGAACTTTAGAGACATTCTCCTATGCATGTAGGCTAGTGACCTCAACTTCAAAATTTGGACCACTTTAGCTATCATCCATATAAAAATACAAAATAGATCAAAGATGAGGGAAACTAAGAAAACCCACAATAAATATAGAGATCTCTTGCTCTAGATAGCTATTTGAAACAAGGGTGACAAGGACAAGGAGATGAGACAACATGGAGCATGTAGACCAAGTCTAAACCCTAGTAAAACCTAATCCAAGGAAAATTTTAAAATAAAAATTGTGTATTAATAATAAACTAATAGATAAAGAACCTTTGTATTTTTTTAGAGAGATTTTGGAAAAAAAGGAAACACATAAAAGTCACATTATCTTTTTATATTTTGGATGGATTTTCCATACCTTCTTAAATATTCTAACATTTAGATTTGTTTATATGTGATTACTATAATGAGTGATAATTTCACAAATGTGTGGTCTAGGAGTAAGCCATTGATAATCTAAACATGGTTTATAATTGAATTTGAAGTTCTCCACGTGTCTATTTCATGTCCCTCTTATAAAAAATAGAGAATTTAACCCTATCTTGTGAAGAGAGTAATCGAAAATTAGATATTGTATGATATTAATAGATTTTTTTTTGAGTTACAACCTATACATAGTATTTAGGTATGACCAAAATAATTAGTCTTTACTACATTTGGAAAGATATCTTAAACCTTAGATATGACTTTAAAAAATAGTCTAAGGAGTTTCATAATAAGGTTATAAGCAACATGGAAAGACCCTTAATAAAAAACAATGATGGACAACATATGCAACAATCATTAAGAGAAAATACCATTCCTAAAAGAGGTTTTATGTGAGCCCAAATTTCTAAATGCTCTAAATAATTATAGCACCCACAACCTAAATAACTATATCACCTTGGGTAGCTCTAATAATATATTTAGAACATAAGTAAGTCCCTTCCAATTTAATATTGATCGAACCATACCATGTTGGTCTCTAGGAAGAAAATCAAAGTTTCTAAGAATTTTTATATATAATATTTTTCATTTAAATTATGTGATTACTCTTTCTAGTTTTTCACAAGCACATAATGAAAAGGGCCAACAAGAGGAAAATTAAACATGAATAGAAGATTGAACCTAGAAGGAAATGAAAATTTACAACAAGAAATATGGGATTATAAATCCAATAAGAAATATTAATCTAGAATTCTACAACTTTCTCTAACATGACCCAAGAAGTTGGATGGTGAACTTGTAGGGTATGTGTAGGATCATGATGGGCCAAAAAGTGGCGATATGATGGGTATGTGTAGGATATGTGGCTGACGACTATTTTTTTTACCCAAAATTGATGAAACAAGAAGGGTTTTTTAAGGAGATTCTTAGCTTTCCACCAATATGAATTATTCTTTACTTTGAATTTAATAAATAATTATTATTCATTTTCTATTTGAATTACGACTAAAGTCCTAATTGATAGGTTGATTGAAAAATATCTATAGAATTCAAATGGTTTCACATTTTTTGAATCTGAAACATGTGTCACATTCTATGCTTTGCATACTATAGGATTAAAAATAGAAAAATTTAATTTCATGAAGTTTTGACCAAGTTAAGGTGGCTAGACATACAAGTTTTTATATTTTTAAAAGTTGTAATAAAAAATTCATAATTAATTATTTACATGGAAAAAAATTACAAAAAAATATGCATCACATCGGGACATGAGTCATCTACTTATATCTAAAATCTTGTAAAAATTTATTATCATTTTATTGTGGTTAGGGTGGTTAGACAAATACCTACTTATTTTTCCCTGAAATTTAAGTACTACTGCATTGAAATTTTAAATTTTTACCAAATGAATTTTTATTTTTTAAAAATAAACCTAGTAGTTTAGAAACTACATTCAATTTGATACATATTCTATTCTTACATATTTTTGAAATAATATAGATAACTTATTCAAATTTTTACGTCAAATTGCCTAACTCTGATTTTTCTAAATTTTTTGCCACTTAAGGGCCTGTTTTTTCCATGATGATCCTGCACATACCCTTTACTTCCCTATAAATATTTCTAGTGTATGAAAATTCATTGGAACCAATATAAAATTAGTCACATTTATGATTTTATCTTTCTAACCATGTTTCGCTTCCCTTATTCTAGTATGTTTTCTTATGAAAAATCTTGCTCGAGACCTAAATAAATCACTTGGTAAGAAATTCTAGATAATAGTGTGCATCAACTTATGAATGTTCATCCTATGCCTTTAACAATATATCCTTCAAATCCATTATGAGAACTAACTAAAGTTATTATCACATCATATTGTTGTGTTGATTTATGTGATTAGATCCAACCTCCACTTGATGCTCTATATTAGGAATTCATTCTTTCAAGATTTGATTATCTTAGTTTACCTTTGAAGCAAAAGATAAATGAAAGTTTTTTATTGAAAAATTTTATATCCTTATTTAAAAAAATATAATATTGATCAAACCACCCTAATTTCATTATCGAGGGCCACTTCTAGTCAATTTTAATATTAGGGTTGGCATGATTGTTTTCCTTATAATTTCTTAGTTTAAATATAAGATATCTTTCTAATTTGAAATTTGAAGTTCATTGTTACAAATATCCAAGAGTTATGATTTGAAATGTGTTTACTTATTAGTTAGCATATACAATGCCTTGTATTGGCAATATTCTTCAATTAAATATATTTTATCTTATTTTATAGTTTATTGAACAATTCAAATCCCTATTTTGGTATACAGTGATTCAATTGGATAAATTTATCTTAATTACATTGAATCAAATAGTCATAGAAGTTATAAGGTTATAAATAGATTCATTAATATAAATATAGTATGATATATAACCTTTTGATAAAGTATTTGAACCAAAAAATGTTTGATATAACATCTTGATTTTGGTGACAAGTTGATTTTTTTTGAGATACTTGACAATTACATTATTGTGTTTGTAGAATGGTGTTAATAAGGATTTGATCACATTTCTATAGTGTATTATCTATAAACCTTAAGTCTTGAAACATTTTGACATTCACAATGTCATGCCCATAATTTTTGCTAGAAAAACCTAACATATATATTTTTTTTAAGGTAATAATAAAATAATGCACCTAACTTAAATCTCCATGCAAAGATATATATTAATATTAAAACTCATGTTAATATTGTTGTCCTTTAACTGAAATACTAATCTTAACATCAAGCATATTATTGCTGCACTCAAAAAATATTGCTATCAATATTTAAGTATTATTTTATTGTATGATTGAATAATAACATTAATCTTAAACCACCTATTTACATAAGTAATTGTGTTTACTAACACTCCTGATGGGTAGCATAAATCAAATATTCTTACCTACAGCTTCATAGTGTGACAAGACCTCTTCACGAACAATTTAACAAGATATTACATGTTTGAGAGATTCATTCATATACTATTACTATCATGATTAGTATTATTATCCATTATCAACAATATTGATGTATAGTTGACAATATTAATTTCACCATGGATTTTTGCCAAGCCAATGAGAATGTGGAGATTGATAGATGAATACTATTTTCTACTCTCTCTCTTTTTTGTGTTCAAATATCAATTTAACGTTTTTTTTTTTTTTAATATTAAAATTAACATTGTTATCATTGATATGTTCTTTCATCTATTAATTCTAAATTTATTTATTTTATTTTTCCCATAATATTCATATTATAATTCACCTTTTTTTATTATATACCCTGACTATTAAATTAATTATCCTAGAGCACAACAACCAAAATCAATAAAATAATGGTTATTGGTATATTTCTATTTGTGATCAAATTGATAATTCTAAATATTACTAATGTCTTAACAATGCCATTAATGTTGTTATTGAAAATAGCTTTACTTCATTGACAATACTCCCAACCCTAAATCTCATCTACACCCCAATACTCCAACAAAACTCTTCAACCCTAAAGAAAGTGGTGCTTCCCTCTATTGTGCCCTGCATTGCAATACTTTATAATTCAAAGATTCAAATGTAGTAGGACATTAAGGCCATGATTTGCACAGATGTGCTTACTAGAAGAGGTGTGGCAATGGAAGCTATCAAGACAAGAGGTCGTGCCCTAAACTGGCAAAAATTAAGATGAGAAGAGGAACGCCTCTAGTCATAATCACTCTGGTTTATATTTTTATATTTTATGTGAGGGGATCAGAGTTGTTTTGATGCAAATACATCTCATTGTTATGGGTTTTATTCTTTCATGAAACTTATCATATTGTTCAAACCCTTATTATTATTATTTTCTATTCTACCACTGCAGGTTACAGATGGCGTCGAAACCATTATTCTCCTAGCCTAAACTTCTATGCCCATTCTTGTTAGTATTATTAATATTAATTATTTAGTTTTCAAAACCATTTAATATTTGTAGGAACCTGCTCTGTCTAAGTGAGTTTCTCTATTAAATTTCAACCACAAATGTCTCTGTTTTAATCAAATCTGTAAGAACCATCTGTTTAAATTTTAATGAGGTAAATTCTACTTAATTTCATTGCTTTATACAACAATATTTTAAATCCACCAGTTCACAGTGGCATCAGTTTTGAACAGATTTGAGCAACTATTTTATTTTGCAGCATAAAAAAAAATGATAATAGAGGGCATAATAAATATAAATATATTAGAGGGCAGGATTTAAACCTCGTGGCACCTCTAAGAGATTTCTTTTTGCAATTTTTCTTTTAATGAACTGTTGTTTTGGTTTATATTTTCCTTTTATATATATATTGTTATAGCAAAACAATATTGTATATTTCATTTCATTTCATTTTATGCTGTTATTTCTGTAGTACATTTTTCTACCTTTCTTCTTTTTAGTTAAATTCTTTTGTTTGAATATATACATATATTTTTTAGGCATTATACTGTGCATATTATAATAAACCAGAATCATACTTTTGATGAATACCTATATTATATTGTGCTATATATATATTGATGCAAAATGATTAATTCCATAATCTGTTTTTTTTAAATCTGATTGTTAGATTTAAGGATAATTTTGGAATGTTTTTAAGAAAGATTTAGTTATGATTTTTTTTTTGTAATATGAGTTGTTGTCTTTTTCTTTTCTTTTTCTTTTTTTGCTTTCTTTATCAAATTTATTAGTTGGTTATTATATATTTAGAAATTTATACTATATTTCCCCAAAGATATAGGGTTGTTTGAAAATTTAGAAAGTAATATTTTACAACTTTAGAAAGTAAATATTTTTACAAAACAATTGATTTTTTATTTTTTTTCATTTATCCAAAATAAATATATTATACCAATATATTAGTTGTAAGAACTTGAAAATAGTTCTACTTTAAAACAATATTTTATTCATTAATAAAAGGTTATATTTCTTACTCTTAAAAAGAAATATAATTATATATGTACTAAACTTGCTTCAAATATGTTTTATTATAACTCTCAAATATTTGTAGTTTAAAAATTATTGAAAATGTTACAAATATTATTATCTTTATTTATATTCAATGACTTATACAACTAAATGTTTTATTTTATTTTTATTTGTTTATATAACCCACAACAACATTTATGTTATCCAAATAAACTTTCGTCAAGAGGACTTAGGTTACTCATCGATTTACAAAGGAACTATAATAAGTCTACATATTATTTCTTTCAAATATTAAATGAAAACCACTCCTCATCCTCATACACTTACTTTATACATGTTCACAAAATATTTTCTTCTCCATGTCACAATAAGATCAAAACTCTTTACATAAACTTTCCATGTTACAACTTGTACTTAAAATGACAAAAATAACATTTGAGGACACAATTACATTACATGACCAAAAAAAAGACTTGCTCTTATTACAAATAATATTAGGAAGACAATTGTTTTTTATAAGAACATAAAATATAACTTGGTCTTTATATTCTTTAATTTTACAATAAAACACTTGTCCTCAATATTAGAACAATATATAAGAATACAATGGATAAAACACAAAAGAATTAGGTTTGCTCCCCACCCTACCTTGATGGCATCATGAAGCCTCATGGGTTCTAGCCATACCCCCAAGCAAGAAATAAATGACTACCAATGATCTAGGTAGGAAGGTTAAAAGAATAGCTTAACTACAATTTTTTTTTTGCCTATCCATTCACCAAACAAATTCTAAATTTACAGACACATAAACTTAAGACTTTCCCCCTAATAGAAATGAGGAGAAATCACTTATCTCCACAATGTTGCATTTTGAACTCCTCATTTACATGTGAGAGCTCCTTGCTTCTTTTCCAATTTTCTTCTTTTCTTTTTCCCCAAACTTCCAATTCTCCAAAAGTGTTCTCCAAGAGGAGAAGTGGGTAACATCCATTTCCTCTTTTCCATCGAAGTATATATAAATTCAACTTGAATTCACTTGAATGAGATGGAGACACTTGTCACTCTCTCATTTGATCTTTCAACACACATCCCCACAAGTTCTCACACATGTGTGAGACTTGTGAGACTTTTGGGGAGATGGGGAATGTACTATGACACTCTACCCAACATCCCTTACAAGGTGGCTTCACATATGTGAAAGCCTTGATGCTCTTTCCAAGTTCATTAATGAACTTTGGAGAGTGTGGTGGGAGAGTGACAAGTCACTTATTCCAACTCCCAAGAACTCAAATTCGTCACACTTTTTCAAGTGGACTTTTGAAGGGTCGTATCATGCCCTAAGGAAAAAGTCACATGTCCAAAAGATCCCCCTTCCATAGGTATAGGTCCTAGGGGTATATTTTTACACTAATATCAATAAAATTGACCAAACAACACTCTAAAAATACCACTTTAAAGGTCAATTCGAAATTTTAGACCCAACTAAGGATTTCAAAATCCTAATTATGCTTACACCCTTAATCACTTGACCTAATTCAATTAAGCTTAAAAATAAATGCTTATAGTAAACTACCAATCATTAAAACCCTAAACATAATTAAAGCTTACACAAAACCCTAACTACCTCCCAGGTCATTGGGTCAAAATTTAAAACCTCAAAAGATAAATATTTAACTTGGGTCTAGATATTTCTCCCTTTTACCCTTGACATTACACTCACATGTATTTTTACAAATACATGTTAGGTTAGAAATATAATAAATACCTGTTCAAATATCAATAAGACCAAATTCAATAGTTAGTAAATCATAGTACTCATAAATATTCATTTCCTTTCCCTATGAAAGATGGAAACTTTGAACATACATGAAATAATAATGAAAACCTAACCTTAGCTAAATAATTTATTTACACTACCAAATTTACTCTTGGACACTCCTTTAATAAAATTCATCATGCAACTTGATATCTAATTTATAGAATTTTTTCTCAAATTATCCTACCTTAGGTATACCCCTCATTGATTAGAGTTGTTCTTTAAATTTACCTCGATGGTGCTTGGCTAGTGATACTTCTGGAAACTTCTTACTGGTCTTCCAAAAGTCCTGCTTTGTTCGTGACTATTATTATTTTCCAAGTAACATGAAACTTATTAGTGAGATTCAAACCAATGTTAGGTACACAAAATTCCTTAGCTCATATCGATCTAAGTGTATTCTTCATATGATAATTGTTCAAGAATCTAAATATTATATGCTGACATTCATTCTTAATAGTTTGCCCATTTTCATTTACTAAAGAGAATTTATCACAATAATCATTTAAACTAGTTCATAAGAAAATAAAAATATTAAACATGGAATTGGGTTAAATCATCTATTTATTCACCAAACGAGCATAATTGAACTTATTAAGATGTCCCATAGTTTATAGATGGTGTTGGGCCTCACACACAACATATTGATATAGGAGATTATGATTTAACAATAGGATATAATGGCTTAATGACTTTAGTCATTATTGATATAGGATTTGATTTGTCATACACAAAGAGGAAAGTTGGAAAAATATTTTTTGAATGGTTTCAATAATTTATTATTAAAAAAAATTAGATAATTTTTTTTGATATTGGTGACCATTTATTAAAAAGTGGCAATACATTTTATAATGTTTCATTTAGCTTGAGGGTCAAGTTCAATAGTTCACTTATTATCAACTATAGTGGCATGGTTTATTGGGTGATATTTGATGGAAATTAAGGAAAATATGCTTTTGGAGTAAGTAACATTTAATGAACCATTACTTGAGCTACCTAAGGGTAGTCCTATGACTACCATGTATTTATTTCATTAGATATTGTGAAGCTCCCTCTTGAAGCTACTTATTGGTAAAATAAGGGTTTTCATTTCAGTTTTTATTATTTATTTTGGGAAAGCATGACCAAAATATCACCATTATTTTTGTATCAAATAACTATACTATTAAATAATGTACCTTAGTATTAAAATTTGAAGGTGATGTCACTATTTTTTCAAGGTGGCAAAATTAAATTTCATTGTTTTACTTTTTAAAAAAAAAAATTATCATGGTCCTTGTGGTACTATTTATATGATAATTTAAGCTCTACACAAACTTAGTTCATTCTATTTTGTTTGATGGGTCCTTGTCTATTTTTGGAGAAAAATGAAAGTAATGTCTTATGGTCAACTATTGAATTTTTATGAATAAACTTATTATCCAAAACATTTTGGCTTGTATGATATTATGAACATGAATTTGTGATAGCATTAGACCCATTTTTTTTCAAATTATTTCCTACCATACAAATAGATCCTTTCGTTGTTCCTTTTAAGTTTCCATTTCCCTTTATTACATGCATGGATTAATAAATTTTTTTTGGTATTATTCTTTGGACATGACAATAATTTTGTATTATAGCTCTAGGATTTGGTTTCGTGTTAACTTTTTTAAACATTGTTGAGCTTCATTATATCATCCATTCATGAGTATATTTGTAGAGATAAATAGTTGTAAGTGATGGCTTGAAGTCTATTGTTTTAGTTTTGGGGTATGTGCATGGAAATGGGGGACCAAACGAGAGCCTTAAGTGGCCACCTTTTTTTTTCTAAAAATTGTAAAAGGTGATCTTGGATAAGAAATTGGAGATAGTTACACTCAATTCAAAAATGCGACAAGAACAAGAGTTTTAGTGATTTGAATCTACTTTTTAAACTATTATTTTATTTTTGAAAATGGTGGATATTAAGAGGTTCAAATAGGGGGAGCACACAAAGCACTCCTTTTTTTGTCAAAAAAATATAACATAGCGTCTCATGTTCTCCTCTTAAAATGTTAACATTTTTTTAGTATTTTAAAAATCACTTATTCAAAAATTAGCTAACACCATGTAGTTTATGCCTAATTTTTTTCTTAATTTTAATGAATACATGATTTTTTACTAATTTTCAAAGTGGACACATCCTGACAAATATATATAGAGAGAGAGATATAACTTGAGAAAGATAGATGGAGAAAGAAAGGGATAAAGATAAGTAGAGAGGAAGAGAGTAGAGAGGGATAGATGTAGAGTAAGATAAAGGGGGAGATATAGGTAGAGAGAGCAAAAGTAGAGAGATATAGAAAGAGGGAGTTATAGCGAGAGAGGGAGATATAGGGTTAAAAAGAGGTTGAGATATTTAGAGATATATATAACTTGGGAAAGATAAAGGGGGGAAGAGAAAGGGATAAAGATAGGTAGAGAGGAAGAGAGAAGGAGAGGAGAAAGAGACAGAGGTAGAGTAAGGTAAGGGGAGAGAGAGAGAGAGAGTCAATAATGGAGCCTAATTACCTTCCTAATTCAAAGGATTTGTTTCAACTATGTTTGGATCTTATTTCTTGACAATGGGGTGTGGGGGGATTCCCCCTAGTGGGGGTTTGGGGGTAGTGCCCTTGAAGAGGATTTAAAAAAATTGTAAAATAGAATAATGAGTATGTATTCTTTTTTCTCATATACATAACACAAGTATATTAAAATGTGCTCATGTTATTTAACATACACTCGTGTTATGGTTTGGTAGTGACTGAGCTTAGGATCAGTCACTATCAATCTATAATGCAAGCATATTGTAACACACTCGTGTTATGCCCTAGATGGACCAAAAAGTGGTTGTGGCCACTTTTTAGTCCCTCATCTTTCTACACAAACCTTGGTTTACATGCAAAAAAATATTAATGAGTTGCTTGTATAGAAGGCCAAGTTATATTTCTATTCTCTAGAGATATGTTTTGGATAACTAAGCATACTTTATCATAAATTTCATGGTCTCTGTTGTATGAAAATGCATAACTTATTATTCTTTGATTTTAGTTTGTTTTGTTTGCAATGTGTAACGACTCTATTTCCCAAGGCATAGGCATCGTTCTAGAACCATGTTACCAATCTCACATAAAAAAAAACATTTTACTAGTATTTTAGGAATAAAAACACCTTTTGTACATTCATGATTGTCAATATAACCAACAAACTATCTGTAGTGAGCCTCAAACAAATTCATTTTATGTGGGTCATGGTTGCAAAGTTATATCAACTATATAGGGGTCTTATGTAGCCAGTCTTTCTTGACTTAGTGATAGTATTTGAGATCAAGTATTCAATTGAGTTTGGGTATAATTAGTTTTGGTTATCCATTTTGTTTGATTTAAATACCTGTTAAGGTATAATCCTAGGAACACCCTCTTGAGTCTAAGCTAATCTAGAAGCATGGGAGAGATAAACCACTCTTATAAAGTTGATGTTTAACCTTACATTCTTTGTTAATGAGTTGATTTCACTTACATGATGACAACCCTAGCTATGTGAGTGAGATTTCATTCTAAGAAGTGGAGAAATTTTTTTGGGACCCAACAAAACATACACATCCCAATCAATTGGATTAAATCACTCTCAACAATAGGATATTATGGTAACATTTATTTTTCTTACTTTTATTAATTTCATTGTTCACACTTTATTTTAGGTTTGTGATAGTTTAGAATAGAGAGCTTTTCATTTGCATTTATTTCCTACTTTAATTCTAAATTGTCACTTAGAAAAAGAACTTTACACAAAGTCATAGTATAAGCCATATAAAGTGTAGTATTAGCCACATCCCTAAGGAAGACACAGATCTTCATTATTTTACTTTTTTTAATCTATGTTCACACAAATACCACCTTGATCATCTAGACATCTTATATTTTTCTTGAAGCCAATATAATCTTACTTTCAAAATCTATTTGCGAGCCTTGACCAAGGTAAAGAGTAAAGTTAGTCATTTTCACACCCTAGGTAGGCAGTTCCACCCCTAGGACTTGTATGAACTATGGTTTTAAATTATTTTTAAATAACATCTACATTATTTATGATAGCTATATCAATTTTTTTAAATGACCCTATAAATTGATAATAAAAAATATGAGATATTTAATAATATAAACAAAGCATCTCATACAATTTTATTGGTGTTAATACATAAGATTAATTTTCCAAAAAAATCATTGATATAACATAAATAATGTAGATGATATTAAAAAATAAAATAACTAAAGAAAACTATTTTTTTTAAAGAATATAGAAAGATTATAAATTAATAAATAATAATTATAGAAATGATTGTAAATTTTGATGGAAAACTTTATCCAATACTATAATCTACAACACTTAAGTAAATATAGCAATTTAGTAAGGACAATATTTTATTGAGACAACACTAAGTTGAGTATCAAACACATTAATTCATCTAATACAATAATTAATTTAATTAAAAAATGACTAAATAAAATTAATTTTAAAATCTCCATGAAATAAGAAAGATAACTTTTTTTTGTCTTTCCACTATCTGCAAGATCAATCACATTTAAACAATCTTAACCAAATGTCTCTTAGAGCAATGTTATGTTGAGATAGGGACTACTTAGTGATCCTAAGATTTGAAAATAGAAATAATTATATTGAGATGTCATCTTTTAAAACTTATTATACTTCCTTATAGTTTGTATTACACTATAATACTAATAATTATTATAATAAATATTCTCTTTTGAAGTGTAATTACTTTATCAATATTTTGGCATGGGACAACCATTATGTGACACTTAATAAAAGTGGAATTATATAGAATTATTAAAAGTAATATAATTGTCTACATGAAAAGTTAAATGAATTTTAAAAATGAGTGTATATTACTTTTTAATTTTTCTCTTAATTTATTAATGATATAACTCAATCCAATTAAATATGTTTTCATGAAGATAGGGACTGTAATAAAGGGATGGATGTTGGTGATTCTTACAAAGATAAAGGAGAACCAATAAATTAAAGAACTTGTAGGAATAGATTGAGGTAATTTTTGTGTAGAAAAAAATGAAAAAAATGGATTTACTTATCACAAAATTTAGAATAAACACATTGTTTTTTAATTAATTTTTTAACACATTAAGTAGGATTGACATGATTTAGAAACCATTTGACAAAGAGAGGACTAAAATATATGTTATGTATCATTGATTTCCTCATTAGAAAATGTTTCTCCCAACATGATATTTTTAGGAAGAGTTGAGAAAGATGAGAGATATAGTTTTGTAGTTTAAGGATTATTTTAGTCACATTAATATTATTCAGTGCAGTTGGATATTGATTTCTAGGAACCTCTCTATAGACAACATTTCATTAACCAAGAATCTTCAACAAACTAGAAAAATGAATGGTTGAAAATATTTCATTTACCATGTGAATGGAATGACTCGTCCAAATGTAGGCCAGCATGTGGTTTGGACTAATGCATGCAACATTTTTTGTGGTTGTTGCCCCAACCATTTCACATCCATCTTTGTAAGATCACCAATAGTTACATTATTATAAAGCTCAACATTTCAAATAAGTATAGCAACATTTACAAATATCTCATGAGATTCATGTTGTATATATACATTATTGAACACATGAAAAATGTAATTGAAAAAAATTGAAAAGGTAATATTTTTATATCAATAGTTTTTCACCATTCCATAAGTATAATAGACCACTCTCCTAAACTAAAAAAATACAAATAATTTCAAAACTTTAATTACATATAAGACCTTATAAATCATAATATCTACAATTCTAATTATTGTGAAAAAATAATTTAATCATATATGCATATATTAAAAAATTATAAACATTTTAATTAATTTTTTTTTAAATATATTTTATTAAAATATGTGACTCAAAAGAACATTCATTAATAATCATTTAATTCATTTATTTTTATTTTATTATATGTATAATAAATATTATGTTTGTAATTTTATTATGTATTAGATGAATTAGATGTATTATTTGTTTAGGTAATTATTGTGTGATGCATAGTTTAATTTGTTTTATCATATATAATAAGTTTGTTACATTTTTAAATAATCAATAAAAATAATTTTATAATATTATGTATATATGTGTTATATGTTAAGATGATTGTTTTTAATTAAGTAATTTTTGGAAAATTTAAAATAATTAATAAATTATTTTATATTTATAATGGTAAAATTTGTATATTTATTTTAGTTTTCATTTAGTTTTGGGTCTATTTTAAGAGAATAGATTAATACAATTGTATATTGATAAATGGTGTAATCTTGTGTAAAATTTGACTTGTTTACACACATTATGACACCTTCAACCTTATCTTATTCATTCCTACACAATTTCCTTTACACTTTACATATATTGCATATAATATTTCTAGGCATTTATTCCCCTATTTTCCTTGTTTTATATGGTTGTAGAACTAACCCCCAAAAAAATTAAAAATATATATTCAAAATTTCCCTATTCCACCCATTTTATTCTTACCATGAGCTAACTTGCTAGACATTTTGCATGATTATTGCTATATAGTGGTATTTAAAGACATTAAGTCTACATTCATTTATCATTTAGTATTCATTCAAAAAAATCATAGACATTAAAGAGAAGAATAATTCTAGGAACACTTTAATTGAAGTACAAAAATGAATCTAAATCCACATAATCATTCTAAAATATCTACATGTCTAAAGATTGCCACTCTCTATCATTTCTATTTATGTAATGTTAATCTTTCCAAGCGCTGGGCTTAAATGTCACACACTAAGCTTTGACTGCTTAGTGTGTGGATGTGGGCCCGCTTAACCTGTTTCATTCCTCTACCAAAATCTGTTTTCCTAAACAATTGTCGTGACAGTCAACGGTTAGCAGGGTTGGGCTTAACCCGCACAGTGGTTGTTGTGGGGTCCACCGAACTTTTCACTTTCCGCTTTGTTTTTTGTTGTGCTTTCCGTTCTGTTTCTCCGACTCTTCACGGTGACAGTCACTGTGACAGTCAAATTTGAATTTCAATAATGAATCTAAATCTCCTACCTGCAACAAGGTTTTTGTACTTCTGCCCGCGCATTTTCACATTCTACCTATAAACCAAGGCAAGGAGAGCATATGGAATGAAGAAAGCAGCTGTCTTGAGTGACTGGAAACACAAGTTGCGTCCTCTGCAATGTACGTTTGTTTTGGCAGTAAAGCGGTGACATTAGAAGATGATTTGATGGAGCGGAGTTTTCCTGCGGTTTGGAGGTAAGCAAGCATCCCTTCCTGTGGACTATTTGCTCTGATCTGGTCCATGACAAATGTACCATTCTATCGCATGACTTTCCATAGGAAACAAAGGAGCAAAGTTTGTTTTGTAAGCTGGACGCTACAAAGGAAAGTGTTGGCTCACCATGCTCTGGGAAGGTTTTTAACCACAGTGAGTGGAACTTGATGCTGGGAAGCATAGCTGAGGGCGTATGGTCTGCTGCCCCTTGTGTGTAGATGAAGCCATCAATCAAAGATTTGTAACTGCCATTTGGAAGATGGGATTGGAGATGATAGAAATGCCTATCCCTCGAGCAGATGTGGAAGCAATCATGTAGAAGCTCATGATGCCTGATGGTCAAGCCAAAGAAATAAGGAAACAAACAGACTGTTCAAGGAGTCTACGAGGAGTGATTTCATGCCAAGGACTCATCTTATAACAATCTCCAGGGGTTTCTAGCCTTCACTGATTCTTATTCTTCACCTTCTCACTAATACTATTTATCCACCATTTCCAACCAAATAAAATCATATCCAGGGACCTACCTCCACTTTCATCTCACTTAAAGTAAACAACTTGTCTTTGTGCTCAAGGTGCCTGCAAGTACTCTTTCAAGCTATTAAATTTGTGATCCTCCTAAATTTCTCTGTTTCTATTTTTTAACCGTATTTGCTTTTCTTTCCATCTTTAACTCATCCTTCCATTTTAATTTCGAGAACTAATTGTTCCATTGTTTTTGGTTTGTTTCTAAATGACTTTATTTATTTTATATTCAAGTCCTTTTTTACTATTAAATTTTACTATTGATTTATGATAAAAAAAATTTAATATTAATTTTTATTATTTGTTAAGAAAAATCTAATAAAGAATAATCAATTTCTCTTTTATGTTTAATTATTTTTTCTTTATATTAGGTTTTTTTTGTTATTCTTAAAAATAATAAAAATATTTTTTTAATTTTTATATTCAATTTTTTTTTTTATGTTAATTTTCATTATTAATTATTTTTAATAACAAAAGATTCATAACTTTATTTGTATATTCAATTCATTCTTTCACATTAATTTTTTTAATATTATTATTAAAAAATATCTTTTAATGAGTAAAAAAATTGATTTTCATATTTAACTTTTCTTTCAAATTATTTTATTTCATATCATGTGAATTAAAATTTACACTAATTGAAACCATATTTTATCTCTCTTATATTTTCTTTATACTTTTATGTTAATTTTATATTCAAATATTGTACATTTAATTATGAAAAATAAGAAACTAAAATATTTTATTAAATTTTAAATATTCTTAAATATATATTTTTAAATAATAATGTAATGATAAAATTTTCATGCCCATTAGATAATTTCTATTTAGTTTGATCCCATTTTGATGGACTAGCTTAATCCAATCACATATCATCTAATGGAACAATCTTGTGAAAAATTAATGCTCATTCTTTTTTCTTTATATTAGGAACCATCATAGTATTAGATCAATTGAATAGTTAATGATCACAAAATATACCGAAAAATCAAAAGATAATATAAAGTTTATATGATCTACATCTATCAACTTCTATAGGTCAACTTAGCAAACATCCTTGACTTCATAAGCACCACACATCCTCCTACCCAAACTACTTTTAACCTAACTTAGAGTCTTCAACTTAAAATAACTAATTAATTTTTTTAGATAATTGATGTGTTTCTTCTCAAATCTACCCTTTTCCCTTTTATCCCACAACCTTGCCATATTATACTTATATTTGAACCCTCAACCTTAGATTAAAGGTGTGGACTTGCTAAGTCTATATTTGGAATTGTTTAGTCTTTTTGTAATTTATTATTGATAGCTTTGTTGCATCTTTACTATTGACTGGTTGTGAATTGCAAGACAAAAGGGTTCTCATAATAAAAATCTACGTGAGTATAAAGGAGAGGAGAAAGCATCTAAAGTTGATTCACAATGATCTCTTGACCAAACTATTGAGAGAGAAGACTTTTTCAAATGAAATTATTGTAGATATAGTACTTTTAATGCTCTTTATTGGTTTTGAGACTATATCTTTACTGGTTTTGAGACTATAGATATGGCTATGGCATTTGATATAAAGTTCATCATTAAGAATCCAAGAGTATTGAAGGAGTTGAGGGTGAGTGCAATGATCTAATTCTAAATGTAGTTGAAATCAATTATGTCATCTACAAAATGATTCATTTTTTCTTTATTATATACAAGAATGAATCTATTATGTTGAGCATTTTTATGTCAGTTTCAAGTTGAATAGTGTGTCTTGCCATAGTGAGACATTTCTTTGGTTATCAAGGTGAACATTCTTAGGATGATTGCTATCTTTGTTTAAAGTTTGATAGTGTTTCTTTGGTATAGAAAGGTGTTATATTGTGATCAAGGTATTTCCTTGTTGGCATGTGCTAGGGCCCATTGAAGTGGTTGTAAAACCCCAAACTATGTTGAATGTAATTTTGAATCAAATGTTCATAGACTTATGTGTGTCAATATGTATGCATGTGTGTGCATGTATCAATTGGTCAATATAGTGATATTGAGTTCTAGATTGGTTGAGTGGTGGATGCCATAATTTTCCAAAATTGGCTAAGTGGTGAATTATATGGTTTTCCTGGACTGGTTCTAGAAATTAGCTACAAAATTTCTTAGACATTAAAATCCTTGCACCAATCAAATGGGTTGAAAACCTTTGAATGGACACACACCTCAAAAAAGATCTCTACGAAGTTGAATACCTCATTGTAATGGTCAATAGGAGGAAAATTAGGCATGAAACTTGGATGGGCCTCCAAGAAAAGTGCTCTCCACTTTAATAATAAATTGGTAAAACATGTTCATATATTTTATGAATTCATGAATTACTTTGGTTGTAATAATGATAAATGCATATTATCTTTGTATTCATGAATCTAACTATAATTATGTTTGATTATCGTAACTAACTTTCTAATCTTTATTTAACCAATATGTTGATATGTCTATATGATAAAGGGTTAATATAAGAATTGAATACTTTTGTATTCTAGTTGTATGCCTAGAAAATTCTAGTGAAGACTTAATTCTACATGCCGCATCTAATGTTTGTTTATAACCCTTAATCACAAAGTTACATTAAGAATCTTGAGTTCTTGTAATTGATTCATGTCAAAATTTTATAGTGGGAGATTCATTTCATGATGTCCAAAGACTTATGAGTCATGGATACCATTTTTTATTTAGTTGATTTTAAATAGAATGTTATCATAAGGATACATGTTTGTATGTAATGAAGGTAATAAAAACAGTGTTAAATTGGAAAGAATCTAGAATGATGAACTTTAAGAGATGGATTTGTTCTTAACAATTTATTTAGATGGATTCTTCCTTAGAATTTATTACATCCCACCCCACTTTTATGTTCCTTTTTTACTCATTCCAATGCTATCCAATTATTAAAAAAAATTATTTCCTTGACAACATTCAGTCTCTTATTTCATACTGAATGAGGATTGTTTCTTTTGCAATTGATTTTAGTATTTTATTTTCTATTTTTTTGGGTTCTATCTACTCCCAACAACCTTTCTCTTTTTCCTACATTTTAGAGCTTAATAACTCATCTATGAAGGTCACTCTTATCCTTCTATCATCTTCTATCTTCTTCCTCATGGTTGAAGTTAAACCTATGAAAGAACAATGATAAGTATTAACTATTGATACACTACAAAAGAATAACTTTTAAACTTTAGCTTTCTAACTAATCGCATCAATAAAGTAATTCCATGTTTAATCCCCAATCAATATCAAAATTAAACCTAAAATTTTATCCTTAATGACCCATCAAGCCCTTAATGATATAGCCCAATGGACTTAGCAAAAATTAGACTATTTATTTAATTAAACTTCTTATGCTTTTTCCCACATTATATAAATGAATGTAGTCTTGCAAAATCAACAAATACTTGTGAAAATTCATCAAAAACCTCTCTTGGAATGACGTACTTGGCTTCTTGGGTTTGATAACAATATTGACCTTAGGAATTCATGCCTAGGTCTAAAAATGTCCTTATTTTATCTTATCATAGGGTGACATATGAGAGATGGACCTTAAAACAAGATTTAGTTTGGTTTTAAACATAAAATTTCATTAGAATCAATATCAAAACATGCACTATCAACTCCAATTAGTACATTCCCACATTCATGAGATCCCAAGCATATTTGGCATACTTTAATTATACTTATTGATGTGAAAGCATTTTATACATACCTAGTTTAAACAAGTGTTTAGGTCTCAAAATTTAATGGTCTTAGATTTTTGGGTTCAATAGATGTAAGTCCTATACATAATTACATAATTGTAAGTCAAATCTAGAATCCTAATGTTGTATTTCTAAAGTATTCCAAAGTGGACATCTATTTTCTTAGGGTTAACTTTAATACAAGCACATAAAATCCTACCACTCAAAGACTTCCCTCGATGGCGTTGTACTATAAAAATGGCACGTTGGATGATAGTCTGGGTCAAAGAGCTGATAGACTATAAGGTGGCTACCTTGACACTCTCCTTCATGATGGAAGGGATAATGACATTCTCATGATCCGGCCTAGTGAGAGCTCATCTCACTTGCCACCTACGATACTATTGTGCACTAGGTCTATCTTGTACCAACCCCCCACCTCTCCCTTGGAAGTTCCTCATATCAAAATAATTAGGGATTTTGTTTAGGATGAATTCATAGTAAAGTTTTCTCAAGAAATATTGTGGGACTTCACAATTGTTGCATGGTGGGTAGTCAAAAACCATGTACCACCTATCCCAAAAATAGTTCCTAATCCCTTGGTGGTGGAACCAATGGATAGGAAACCTCTTTGCATTAAGGTCAATATTTTGGTTTGTGTGTGGATCGGTGAATAATGAACACAATTGATATTTTGTAATTTTTTCATCTTTTACTTCTTTATATGATAATTTATCTGTGTAAAATTTCTTTGTCGCCTATCTCCTATCTTCCCAACCACTTAATTGTTTGTTGATTGCATCTACATATTTTAATATTTCTTTAAGTCAAATGGTAAGTGTTCTTTCCATGGTTGAACTTATTGGATCGTTCAACCTCATGATTAACTCCTCAGTATTTTTTTTATTGTTTTCAATTACCCCCATTAAATTTTGTGAGTGCCAGGAGGATGTTGAGGAATTGGTGGAGGAGATTGTTGTTGTGGTTGCTGAACTTGATGATTTTGTTCATATTCTTGTTGCTCTGGTTGTTGAGGATTTTTAGGAGGGATTTCAAGAGGGTTTTCAAGATTATTATTATTTCCTACAAATTAAACAAATGAATATCAAAATAACCTAAAACTAACAAATTCACAACAAAAAACAAACAATCCTTACTTATTTGACCTCCTCATTGATGTGGTGGCATCCTGGAGACAAAATTGAAACAAATTGAAGATGAAAATGTAAAAAAACCTCCTTTCAAAATGCGAGTGTGCAAGAAAAAGGGTTTTTGGCTGCGGGTTGCAAAAACAACAAACAATAAAAATGAATTTGGTTTGATTTTTTTGTTTTAATAACTTATAACATGCTTGCGTTATAACGCAAGCACGTTATAGGTTTGATGTGGTCGAGCCTTAGGATTGGTAGCACCAAGCCATGCGCATTATAGCCTATCAAATGTTTTTTTAAAATTTTGGCCGCAATTTGGCCCCCCATCTTTTTGCACCCACCCATATATAATATAAATATAATATGATATAAATATATATAATATAATACATATATATAAAGCTACTAAGTACTTGAGCTTGAGATAGGTTTTTTGCAACATTTCAAAGGAAAATATTTGAGCAATTAATAAGTATGTATATCCTTGGAAAGATTATTGTAGCCTTATAAACTAACAAAGATGTCTAGTGGGAAACATCGAATGAAAAAAAATGGGAATAGAGAATCAATTAGGAGGGATCAACACGAGCCATACTAAGAATTTATATGTTTGGGTACAAACTCACCATGTTCCATCTTGAGAGTATATAGCTTCTTTATCAAGAAAATATAATACTCACCAAGGATTTAGCCTAATAAATTCCTCCAAGCTTCTTCTAAAGACTCATTATGGCAATCTTTTCATGTCGATTTAGCAACAAATAATAACTTTCCTATATTAGATTGAAAATGACAATAAACACCTCATAATGCAATCTTGAAGTGGGTTGCTATAGTTTTTTGGTGAAATAATTACGTGTATGATTGATGTTGTTAGGACTCAATCTAACAATGAAAATTTTCTTGACTCACAACTCCTCTATGCAATTAGGCCTTATTTTTTCCATCATATATAATCAATCTAAGAAATATTTGTATGGGTCTCAACTTCTTTGATATTTCCAAAGTGTTGTCTTTTGTCATCCCTCGTGTGCCTATCATGTGGCATAAGTTACAAAGGTATAAAAAATTATCTAGGTGTTGTGATTTTTTGTTTAATTTTTTAAGGATTATATTGAATGTCACAATTTCCCTCTCCATCAATGCCCTACCCATTCAAGTTCTAAAAATCTATTCTATTGAGGGGTGTACGATGTTTTCTTATGTCTTTCTATCCCATGGTCTTTATATAATATGTACAAATTTGTTTATTAGCATTATGAGTCCACAAAATATTAATCTTCCTAGCATTCTAAGTTTAAATATTATTAAAAAATAAGTGATACTTCTCTATATTTCATGAAATATATGTGTATTAGTAATACTCTATGGTTTGATTCATTTAAATGGTTTATCTAACATTATACTAGCTTCTCCAGTAATCCCCACTTATTAGTATGATTTCAAATGAATGATCTAAACAAGTCAAAACTTAGAGTGTGTTGTTTAAGCTAAAATGCTTAGATTTACTTACACGATGAGTTAAAATATAGACAAATATTTGTCCCAAGTCATATTTCTATTGTTGTTTCTTTTGGACTTCAAGATATTTTCATGCTTAGCTTGATAAATTCATTCCTGTATATAATAAAGAAAAAAAATGAATCATTTTTGTAGATCATAGAATTGATTTTTACATTTAGAATTAGATCATTACACTCACCCTCAACTCCTTCAATACTCTTGGATTCTTAGTGATGAACTTTATATCAAGTTCCATAGCCATATCTATAGTCTCAAAACCATTAAAGAGCATTCAAAGTACTATATCTACAACAATTTCATTTGAAAAAGTTTTCTCTCAATAATTTGGTCAAGAGATAATTATGAATCAACTTCAAATGCTCTCTCCTCTCCTTTATACTCTCGTAGATTTTTATTATGAGAACTCTTTCGTCTTGCAATTCACAACCATTCAATAGTAAAGATCCAACAAAGCTATTAAGAATAAATTACAAAAAGACTAAACAATTCCAGAGATATAGGCTTAGCATGTCCACACCTTTAATCTAAGTTTGGGATATCTAGAGATGCATGTTTTGAAAGTATGTATTAATTATGAGATTAAAGTATAGTTTATATTTTTTATTTAATATTATATTTTATAAAAAATAAGAATGTCTTATATATTTTCAAATTTATATTATTTAAATTATCTTTTGTTTAATAAATTAAAAAGAAGAGAAAAATATAAGAGAATATTTTTTGGTAAAAATTATGAGTGTTTTTATATTAATATTTTGTACTATAATCTATTAAATTTATTATAGAAATAAAAAGTTATGATAAGATTGTACAATTCATTTACCAAATAGATAAAGAAGTTAAGTAATAGGTAAGGAGAGAACAAGAGAAATGAACATGATTAGCTACAAAATAAAACATAAACAAAAAAATAAAGCATATTTTAATAAAATACAAAAAAGAAAATAACTCAACTATAAAAAAAATTAAAAAGAGAACTATATTATTCAAATTATGAGCCCAATAAATTTAAAGTAGCTTGAAATAATATAATAAAACATAGCCCTAACTATATAAAAAATGTTAAACCTAGAAAAAAATTAATAAAAAATTAAAAAGAAAATTATAAAAGAATCCATTATGTTGTGATTTAATTTTTCATATTAGTTTCATTTTATTTATTTTTTAAACTTTTCCTTTTGTTTATTAAAATTATATTTTATTGGATTATTTTTTATCATTTCAATGTTTACTTTTCATTGAAATATTTTATTATTATTTTACTTACAAGGAATTTGATAATATCATCTTGAATTAATTTTTTTTTATAATTATATTTTTTCATTTTACATTATATTGCACTATAAAAAAATATGTATGTTTTATTTTTATGATTAATCTTTTTTCATTCTTATTTTTTATTCACTTTTTACCTATAATTTTATTGATTATTTATTTATTACATACAATCTACAATTTTACTATAAGATTGAGGGTTTAGATATGAGTATAATATAGTCAGGTTTAAAAGGGAAAAGGGTATATTTGAGAAGAAACACATCAATTATCTTAAATTTTTAATTAGTTATTTTATGATGAGGATTTCAAGTTGGATTAGACGTAGTTTGGGTAGGAGAATGTGTGGTGCTTATGAAGTCAATGAGCTTTGCTAAATTGAGCTATAAAAGTTGATAGATGTAGATCATATAAACTTTATATTCTCTTTTGATTTTTCTGTATATTTTGTGATCATTAACTTTTCAATTGATCTAATACTATGACGGTTCTTAATATAAAGAAAAAAAATGAACATTGATTTTTCACAAATTGTTTCATTAGATGATATGTGATTGAATTAAGCTAGTCCATCAAAATGGGATCAAACTAAATAGGAATTAGAATGGGCATGAAAATTTTACCATTACATTATTATTTAAATAATTTTATTTAAGACTATTTAAAATTGTATAAAATATTTTTATTTTTTATTTTTCATAATTAAATGTACAATATTTGAATATAAAATTAACATAAAAATTTAAAGAAAATAGAAGAAAGATAACATATGGTTTCAATTATTGTAAATTTTAGTTCACATGATATGAAATAAAATAATTTGAAAAGATAGTTAAATATGAAAATAATTTTTTTTTACTCATTAAAAGATATTTTTTAATAACTAATATTAAAAATTAATTTGAATGATTGAATTAAATATACAAATAAAATTATGAATCTTTTGTTATTTAAAATAATCAATAATGAAAATTGACATAAAAAAAAATTAGTATAACTTTTTTTTAAAAAACTAATATAAAGAAAAAATAATTAAACATAAAAGAGAAATTGATTATTCTTTATAAAAATTTTCTTAATAAATAATAAAAAATTAATATTAAACATTTTTTATCATAAATCAATAGTAAAATTTAATAGTAAAAAAAGTTGAATATGAAAATAAATAGTCACTTAGAAACATAAATTAAACTAGCGATTGCACTTTTTGTGTGCAATTGGGTACGCCGAATTTTTGGTTGGAATAGTTATATTGTTTGAAATGGATCAACCTTAGTAAATTTGAAAAATATAATTTGATAATTAATTGCTATATGCAACAAGTGGTCATTGCAAACCTTGAGCTCTTGTTGTATTATTATTTTGAAATGCAACTTTTTTTAATTTGCATGTAATAGTGAACATATTGGTTGAGTATCAAATTGTTTTGTAATTTTGGATACAAAATTGTGTTAAATGACTTGAATGATGTCTAATACACGTTCTCCTTATAAATGTGTATATAGTATGTGATATAATTAAAAGAAATGGAAGTTCCAATATACTGTGAAAAGGCACTTTGCCTTGCGATCTGTAACTCTTTACTTGACGCTTGGAAGTTCCAATAATTAAAAGAAATGGAGCTTGGTTCTTGACTTTAGCTTTTGATCTGTAACTCTTTACTTGATGCATATGTGTAAATTTCAAAAACAAATGGCAGCGTCACTTACATATAATTAAGAATAGTAATGTTCCATCAAAGAAAGGGGCAAATGAAGAAAAATGGACAAATAGTAGCAGTAAAACACCAATAGCATTTTCCAAATTTGTACAAACTTACATCCTATTTTCCTCAATTTTCCCTCTTTTGTGGCCAATTTACATTATCCGCATTCACAAATTAGCATTTTTCAATTTGGTTCCAAACTTATTGCTAACAAAATGCAAATTTCCAAAAACCTAATTATCATATTTCAAAATGCTGGCAGGCGCATTTAGTACACTAAGTACGAACAAAACGATGGCAACATTGACTACAAATGCCATTGCAGATATTCTTGCAGGCATCTCTGCTTTGACCCCTATTTTGCAAGTTGCATCCATCGACTCCATTCAAAAGGATCACTCTAAACTTCTCAAATACCGTGTTGAACTTTCTAATGGTTTGCACACCCATCATGCTTTACTTCCTACCCAATTCAATGATCTTGTGTTGGAGGAGGCTCTAGTCAAAGGTTCTATTGTCCTACTTACACAATATAGCTCGAAGATGTTTCACAAATTTATGTATGTCAACATACTCCCATAAAATTTTCCTTTTTTAAATTTTCCCCTTGCATTCTCTTACTAAGTTTTTCACTTTACAAAATTGTAGGGCTATCATTATTGAAAACTTTGAATTAATTTACAAATGATTCATTTGAAGAAGATGTTGAGCCTCAAAGTCAGAACAGTATATCCCCTTTTAATCCAATTCCCATAAAAATGTTAACCCCCAACCATAAGTATTGGACCATTGAGGGTCAAGCCTTGATGAAATCATCAATTCACAAATATAAAAATGCTGGAATGATGAAAGAAAAGTTTTCAGATTTGATTTTGTAGACATGGCAGGCTCTGAAATTCATATTTCTTGCTTCAACGAACAAGTTGGAGAGTTTTACCATGCTATTAACTCTGATAGTCTTTATGTCATCTCCAACAGACGCATAAAAGTTGCAAACAAAAAATATAGTAGCTCCACACATCCATACGAAATAATTCTGCATAGCTCATCATCTGTCATTGCATCCACATCCTTGAACTCTACAATACCCACCCATACTTTCCACTTTAAAAGTATCCAATCCTTGTCCTTGTTTCCTATCAATTCCCTTGTCGATGTCATTGGAATACTTGTAGCTATCTCCCCTACATAAACTATTCGTAAAAAGAATGGTACAGAGACAATTAAATGCACTGCTACAATTGTTGATATGTCAGCTTGTACCATAGATGTTACACTTTGGGGTCATCATTGCTATATTGATGGGATACAAATTTCTGATATGCCTATACAGCCAAATCCTTATGTAATTTTGATTAAATCGGGACATATTACGACGTCGTGTCAAAGAGGTCTTGACACTATTTTCCCAACTAAAGTTCAAATTAACCCAAATTTAGCAGAGACCTCAGCCTTACAAACATGGTCATATGCCACTACAAATATTGCCAAGCCCTTTACTTCCTTGTCAAAAAAGCAACTTTCTCCCATACAATTTTCCAATCTAGTTAATATCTCATCTCTAAAAGATAAAATCATGCTTGAAAAGAAAAAAGTTTGCATAAA